>JAUMJL010000956.1:0-81812 GCA_033558185.1 Dromococcyx pavoninus
GATGTCGCGAGAGCGCGGCCGGCAGTGGGCGGGGTTGCGCGGCCCAAGTCTCGCGAGATTGGTGCGCGCCCCGCCCGCGCCCGCACCCCCTGGCGCCCGCCCCCCTCAGCGCAGAGGTAATATGGTCGCCAGCGATGGACCCTGTCAGGACAGGTCGGTGTGAGCGGGCCGCCGCCACCTCGTGGTCTGGCCTTGTCCACTCCGTCCGCGCCCGCCCGGCGCTGCGCGGCGGTGCCTCAGGGTCCCCTCCCCGCCGCCCTTTGTGAGGGGGTGCTTCACGACCCCCCCTTCTCCCCCGCGCTGAGGGGCAGCGCCGCCCCACTGGGCCTTATCGAGCCTTTCTGCCCCGGCCCGGCCCGGCCCTACCCTGCCCCGCCGCCCCTCGGCCCGGTCGCTGCCGCCGCGGGGCGCGCTTTGTTCCCGACGGCCTCAGGGCTCTCCGGGCTTCCCGTTATTCCCCTCGGCCGCTCCGGTGCCCGTTCGGTTCCCGCTGCCCAGGCTGGCGCCCCGGCTCGGTCTGGGGTCGCGGTGGGAGCGCGGCTGTGCCGTGCGGGGGAGACAGCGGGCGGCAGACAAAGGGACGCTGTAGGGCTGGGGCTGGGAGCAGCTCCCGGATGGCGGAACCAGCGCCGTTTTCCCCGCTGGTTGTGGTCGGGTTTTATTGCATTGGGCTTCTGCTGTGGGGAGCTCTTTAGGCCTGAGGGTGTGGATCATTTGCTCTGGCCATTCGGTTTGCGAGCAACTGAATTAAAGCGTTCTTTGTGTGAACCACTGCTGTTCTCGAGAAGCTGTTTATTCTCTCTACCTTGTAGCTGTTATGAGGTTGAATTTTGTCTTTCGTTTGGTTGTCATTAGCCCTGCACTTAGTGCTTTATGTTTTCTGTTATATTAAGACCTGTATCTCTTATCTGAGTTGGTGAGGTGCTCTTATCCTTCTTTGTAGATGGTAAACTGAGACAATAAAGGTCAAATGTTTCAGGCGTGTGACTGTGCTGATTACTTGCATGACCTGTATAAACGTGGTGTTACAGATACGGTGTAAAATTCACCTTAGTCACACATCTGCATCATTAAGTGTCTCAATCCATTTAGAAACCTTTCCATATTATGGTGTACTTACAATCCTAAAGGAGCATTATTTTTGGTAGAGACAAATAAAAAGCCATTCTAATGAGTACTCTGTAAGTGCTCAAACCTTCCGTTCTTTCATGGCTGTAACTTCTTTCTTTTTTTTCTGCCCCCAGGAAGCCCTTACCAGCCGGTAATTGAAGCGTTAGGAAACTATCCACAAAAGAGGTTCTACAATGTCTCAAAGCTTGGAGGCGCCAAGTATGGTAATGATACTTTTTAGTTGTCTGCAGTGGGGATGGTACCAGCCATGAACCTGTACTGTTCACTGCTGTAAAACATTGAGAGATGTGGTTGTGAATGCATGAATTGTTAATGACTGTATTTGAAAGCTTAGAATTTTCCTCGCTATTATTGCTTTATGAAGATGATGGAGGGTAGTACTTCATGTAGCTTTTTTCCAATAAGGGAGAAAGTACAGGTGTTGCTGGATTTGTCAGCAATACCCTAAATCAGTGTAGTTTCTGTTTTGGAAAAAAACAAGTGACAGAGAACTCCTGTGAAGTACTTCAAAAAAATAGATGTAGCTTTTACTGTAATTTTGTGCTGCTTCTTGGTGTTCTAATTTCAGCCTACCAGCAACTTTGGATAGTGGGTGACTGTGTGTTTACCAGAATATAGCTTCTATTGCTATTCTATTGTCATTAGTATGTAATATATTACTAAGTGGTCTGTGCCAAAAAGGCTTTTTGGGTCTCTGTGTTGGGGTGGCTTTTAAAACATAAAAAGTGTGTGCACATTTGATGGAGAGGGGAAGCTGTGGGACTGGGGAAAGCTGTACATCAGTGTCAGCTGGAACAGACTTTACTCTTGCAGATAATCAAAATATACTTTTATTATTCTCTCCCTTTGCTTTCATGTTAATCCCTAAAATAGTGACCTGAGGTACGTGTTAAAGGTACTTGGGACTTTTGTTTCAGTTCTGCTGATTTGTAAAGTCTGAATTACTCTCCTATATTCACAGAATTTGTGATGTGTTTCTAAGTTTAAAAATTACCAGTGGATGTTTGACTTTGAACCATATTTGACAGCAGGAATTACTTCTCTGTTGTTTGAAGGGAGGAGAGAGGCGAGCTAGTGCACAATGGCTGCTGGAACTTGTGTGCAACAGCCTTGTGCTCTTGCAGATTTCTACTGTTTGTAATAATTAAGTGAATCTTTCAGATAAGCATGTAAGAAGGCAGTAGAATGCTGCTGCATTTAGCTTTGTCCAGGGAGAAGCTGTAGTGTGGTAGTGATATAAAATCAGTCAGGTCTACATCAGTTTTCCGAAAAGCCTCGTGACAGGAGTGGAAATATAAACAGAAGATGCTACTTTCAGTTAAGATGTGGCATAAAGCTTGGAGCAGCAGTGGATATTCCTGAAGATATTTGGAAAAGGAGTCTAAATAGACTAGACTAGAGTCTTTATCTTCCAATAAAAACTTATGTGCAGATGTTGGAAGCCTTGTATTAAGTACATATTAAAAAAGTATTAAGTACAACTTAGGCACAGTGTGGGACAGCACTGATAGCAAATCCAGCAGCTGGAATTGCTCATTGCATTTGTTGCTTGAACGTTAGTTTTGGGTTTTACCTTTTTGCCTTCTGCCTTGGGGCTTCGGATTATAATACGACAATAAGTGTCTGTTTAAACTAATGAGATTACTAATGTAAATGTTAATTGATTTATTTGCCAGTTTGCTAGGGAGAATCTGATTTTCTAGTGTTTAAAATAGTATTCGGTTATGGGGAAAGTGGTAGCTAGAAAGAACTGAAAATTATTTAGGGCAGAGGAGGCATCTGGAGATCTGGTCCAGCTTCTTGCTGGGACCAGAGCTGGCTTGAAGAGCTTTTCTCAATGGAGCTCTGCAAGTCTGAAGATGGAAATTCCACCACCTTTCTTGATCCTGTACTTAACCACCCTCTCTGTGAACTTCTTTTTCCTTGTATCCAGTGAGAGTGTTCCCTTCCTGCACATTGTGCCTTTTTTGTCCCTTTGCTGTGTGCTTTGGAGAAGCCAGGCCTTCTCTGCAGTTCTTGTTAGGTTGTGGATGACTGCAGTCAGCTGACTTAGCTTTCTCTTCTCTGGGTGAACAAACCCAGACCTCCCTGTTGCTCCAGTGTGTCAGGGGCAGCAGCCTCAAAACTACCTTAGAAGGCCCTTCGCTGGATGTGATCTCATTTTTTTGGGATCTCCTGTGTCCTGGAAGACCCAGAACTGCCCACAGTATTGCAGATGTGAGCTTGTTGGTACCCAGTAGAGTAGTCGCTTCTCCATAGCTGATGGCTGCAAAGTAGTTAGATCTAGTGCTGCAAGAATGCAGTGTGTTACTTGTAATCCAAGAAAAAGCAAAACAGTTTTCTTCTGGTAACTTGTCTTTTAAATAAAGTGAGTGGTGGCATTAGAGGTGATGAGGCCTGGGTTTGATGACATTCTTACATTGGTTTGAGTGACTGGTCTAATCAAACAACAGTAGGTAATATCCGAGAGACACACAATGAGAATAGTCAGCAAATCCTATGTTAATGGCTTGTGGACAAACCTCTGGATTAGGTTGAGACCACCAAGTCTAACTTTTTTGTTCAAGCCTGAACTTAATTGTTTCAACCCCTTCTTCAAATTAACTTATTTTATATTTCTCACTGTTCTTATAAAGTCATTTTTCTGCTTGAATGGTGCTGAAAATAATGGAATTTGGGGAGAAATGTGAATTGATCTTGAGTTTTTGTTTGCATTGAATAATACCTGCTTCTTTTCTCCTCCCTCTTTTTTCACCCTGTAGATTTTCTTGTGCCAAAAAGCTGCTTCTGGTCAATACCTTCATCCAGATCAGTAACAAACTAACTAACAGTTTAGTTGAAATGTCATTCTTCTTTATATTTTATGAAATGTATTTAATTTTGGGACAGAATAGTTTTTGGTCTTTATATCAATTTTTATTAAAAAAAACACTCTGGCATTGTCTGTGTTTGGCTTGATATCTCAAGTAATGAAATGGTGAAATATACAGTTAAATAAATATTTTTAAACATTCTAGTTATTGCTTTTCACTCAGTCCAGTCAGTAATCCCAGCTTTAGGTTCTCCTGCCAGCATACCATACCTTCTTAAATGTCACTGTCGTAACACAGCGTGGCCAAGCCATTGGTATCTTCTGTTCAGATCCCATATTACTCACCTTCTGCCATGTTGTATACATTGGTGGAACAGAGCCACATAAAGGCAACTAGAAAGCAGCCTCCTGTAGCTCCCACTCTTCCAGTCACTAGCAAAGTGTTGTTTTTTTTTTTTAGAAATATGGGATTGTAATTTAGCCGAAGGTGTTGCATTAAGTACTTTGCTTTACCCTAGATACTCTGCCTTATTCCATACGAGTGTTGTTTGAGTCCAGTATCCGTAACTGTGATGGCTTCTTAGTGAAAGAAACAGATGCTATGAACATCCTGGACTGGAAAACGAAGCAGAATAATGTTGAAGTGCCCTTCTGTCCCGCCAGAGTTGTTCTTCAAGACTTTACGTAAGTGTGTGTGCGTGCCAAGAACACGGAAACAATTTATCTGAACTCAGTTGTGTGTACAATCCTTTGGCTTGAAAATGAATAGCACCCACCTAGCCTTTTGATACTGAAGTATCTCCCTTTCTCAGTAGGAATCTATGCACTGCTGCTCCCCAGTAGATTCCTCATAATTACATGGGATGCAAGGATAGGTGGTGTTCCACAGGGTACTCTGGGTTCAGTGCAGGTTGGTAAGGCTGAAGCTCTTGGCCTACAAGGAACGCTTGACAGGATAAGAGCCAAAACACAAATGAAAGTGGTGACGCTTTGACTGTAGCCAGATGGTTGAAGTTTCATTGAAATACATAGAATTGTTGCTTGAGATAACTAAAGATGAAATACTGCTTATTCCACAAGTATATGTAATCCAATTGAATCCATGAATAATATATATACTTAAAAAGAAGTCTCTTAGGACATTAATTTACTTTGTAATTTGAGTATGGCTTAGCTGGAAGGGCAATCCTTCGCAGTTTGCAAATATTACATTTAAGCTGTTTTGCTGACTCAGTATATCTTTATTAAGAAGTGAGATAATTAAAAAAGGAATTGTGATAATAATTAAAATGAGGGAACTTCTGCTTACCAAGCAAAGTCACGAATATTTATGTAGTACCGTGTTATATAAACATTGTCCTCCTCTCAGTTTTGTACTTTAGGTGCACTTACCTATGCAATAGCAACAAGAATGTGTTTGTAACATGCAATGAGCTTCAGAAATTGCTGACTCTGTAAGAAGAGTAATCACATGCGAAGCTGTTGCTGTATTGCACAGGCTTTGTTTGCATAGCAAAGGTTCTATCGTAAAGGTAAAAAGTATCTGAAGATTAGTTTTCTAGGAAAGTGCCATTGCACTTCAGAAATGCAGCAAGACAGGAGAAATGTGGTTCTCTTTGAGATGTTCCTCTGTTGTTGTTTCAGAATTCTTTAGAACTGAGAGAATAGTAAGGGTTTGGCATGTGAAGTAGAACTTGGATAGACCTAGTTGAAATAAGCTTCGTGTCAAGTTTAACTTTGTTTCAATGAGTTCATGTCCCATGTTATTATTCTGTTTTCTTTTTCCATCTGTTAGTGGAATTCCAGCAATGGTGGATTTTGCTGCCATGCGGGAAGCTGTGAGAAATGCTGGAGGAGATCATGTGAAAGTCAATCCCGCCTGCCCAACTGATCTCACTGTTGACCATTCTCTGCAGATTGATTTCAGCAAATGGTAATGTACTGCATTTCTTTGAACAGTTCATTTTTGTCTGATACTGAACTGTGGATTCAGTGCCATCTTGGTAAGATCCCATCAGTTCATCTGTAGGTCCCTGAAACTAGACCTGATGGTATCTGAAAGAGGGCTGGATAAAAATGGATAATATTCTTGAAGGAAAGAGAGAATGGTTGTAAGCAGATATGGATGAAGACGACTGACAACCCAAATTCTGGGCAAGAGATGGCTGAAATAACAGGATCTGTCATGGTTTCTAGAAAATACTATGTCTTAAGAATGAGTTTGTAACTTTACTTTGCCCTTTTTTTCCTGTCAGCGTTAAAACGGTTCTTTTTTAAGCATGATTGCCTTTCACAGCTCCTGAGAAATGGCTTGCGATCCTGCTGGACATACTGAAACACTGTCACTTCAGTCCATAACCTACAATTTTAGTGTTATGGGCCTGGATTTTACAACAGATTGAAAAAGGTTGCATATATTTGCAGAGAGAGAAGTGTACTTGTAGGAGTCTGGAAAAGTATTGGGACTGGAAAGCTGTCAGCCTTTTCTGACAGGCAGTAATGTGATGAAAGCAGCCTGGGGCTGCCTTTTGCTAGAAACATAATACTGCAGAAGAGGAAAAGCTTGTGTTTTATTCAGTGTTTGCTGACGTAAACACTAAGTAAATAATGCAGCTCCGCTCCACCTTCTCCCCAACCCCTCCATTGTCAAGCCTGTCAGGCTCCTGCAGAATTGTGTAAATCACTCAAGTTCTTTAGGAATTTTAAAAGTTCATGGGGCAGAAGCCTATGGTCAAAAAGGTATAGGTGTATGAGTAGTTTTGTAGACATGCCAAACACATGCAGGATTCAGTTTGGTTAGTATTGGAAGAGCGAAGAGCAAGAAGCTACCAGTCATCTGCTGTGTTGCCTCTATTGTTTCAGTTCTGTGGTCTGTCTGCAGGGACAGCGGATTTGGTTGCAATTAGGCTAGCCTAAAATTATCAGAAAGACCGAGTGTTGGCAAGAGGTCTCAGTGTGCTGCTTTGTAATGATAAATCCAACCTCTGTAGTTTCGCTTTTGGAAGCTTGCAGGATCTCAGCAGCTGCTGGCCTGTGATAAGAAACCCTTGCCTTACAGGGTGGTTTGTGTTGCTTTTATATAGCTCCATCTCCTGCTGATCATGGACTAAGTTGGGATTTAGACAAGGTATCCTCTGAGGCCATACAGTATCCTGCTATTCGATAACCAAGTATCTTTGTGTTACTGAAGCAGAGAAAGCAACAGCTTTAAGTATAGATATGTGATTTGGTAAATCTTGAGAGGTAAACATTCATTTTTTACAAGAAGCTTTCCTTGCTCTCGTGCAAGGACTGAATGTAGTACTAGTAAAGGGTAGCGTGGTACTAGTAAAGGGTAGCATGCTGCATGGTCTTTTTTTTTTAAATCACAACTTTTCTCAGTTATGACTTGAATAGTGTATAAAATTTATCTAAGCTTTTGAGGATTTGTGTAAGAAGCCAAATTAAATAATGAAGTTACATTTGTTCCTTTGAGAAAGCTTTGTCTGTAGTCTTCACTCTGTGGATTTAACAAAACGTGTGCAAAACTCTCTTAAAAAAAGACATTTTTAGCAAGTCCCCCACGTGGATGAGGCTCTGCCCACACCTTTGAAGTTGAAAACTCCAAATTTAGCCTTTGCAACATAGTTCATGAAGGTTTCTGGTCTGTTGTGTGCAAACTGAAGGAAGTGTTTGTCAGGTGTCCATCTTTCAGACAGTCCAGCTTTGTCCACTTATTACCAGACAACATTAGTTAACTGAGCTTATCCAGGGGCACTTTACTTTACAACGGGGTTGTAGTAAAATGACCATTTTTTCAAGTAGTATTTGAAGGGATTGCAAAAAAAGGGGAGGGGGGGGGGGGAGAGAGCAGAATTCCTAACATCTAAATTATTCTTCTGTTTAATGTTACAGTGCAATACAGAATGCGCCAAACCCTGGAGGTGGTGATTCCCAGAAGCCGATGACAAAGCTTTCTCCACTGAAAGCGCAGCCCCGGAAGCCAGTGTGCCGGGGCCAGACTGGCTGCAAGGGGCCGTGTAGCGCTGGAGATGCGAGTCGCAGCTCGGGACAGTTTTCTACACAGATAGAGAACGCACCTATCCTCTGTCCTTTCCATCTTCAGCCGGTGCCTGAGTAAGAGAGCTTCCTGGTTTTAGATATTGTGCCCTTCTGTGTGTTTAAGCGCTACCTGTGACAGTTGATAGAGATGTGACTGTTTTCTCTGAACATCCTTCTCTGCCCTGTCACATGTGCCACGGACAGGCTTCAGCATCTAGAAGAAGGGCTGATGGAGCAGATTGGAATAGGTCTACAACATTTTTTTTTTCAGAAAGGCTTTACTAAACACAGTGCAGATAGCTAGCTGGGTGACTCCAGGCTGTGATTTTTAACTTAGATTTTGAGACTTCCCTCGTTTCTTTCAAGGACAGCAGAGCATAGGAGTAATCCTTCATATATTACAAAGTAAACCTCAATGAGTAAATCAATTAATATTTACTTTTAGATATAAATCAGTGCTTGTTTTTTCTACAAGAGCTTTTGAAAAGTTTCTAGCTCTTTAAGATATAAGAGCTAGCCTGTACATCATCTGTCATTGAGCTGAAACTCAGTGTATATCCTGCCTGCATGTAATGGCCATGGGGAACTTCATCTTCCAGATCTTCAGTATCATTGCATACCATTCCATCTTGGCAACTATATGGCATCATCCTCCTCTTTCAGCTGCAACCTTTTTTGTCTGATAGGCTGTCCAGATCCCTATCTTCCAGTGCTGGATGGGCATAGAATTTTAAAAGCTGATCAAATCTGTATCCCACAGTGATGCAGTGCTGATGGTCTTGGTAATTTTATAGATGTGCAAGTATTTCTGCTCAGTACAGGTGTAGGGGTGGAAAAGTAGTGCTGTTGTCAGCAGTATTGATGTTTCTGGCAGCAAAACAGCAGTGGTATTTATGAAGCTGCAGTGTGAGTGACAACTCTTCCTCAGAGCTTTGCAAGGCAATCCTGCCGCTAACCTCTTGACACTGCAGAGAAGGAAGGAAAGGGATGTGGTGTAAAACACACCTGGAAAACTCAGGACTTTCTTGCTGGTGCAAAGCAAGTGCGTTCCCTTTCTTGTCCACCTTCTCATTAAGGAAAAATTTCTTCACGGATGGGGTTCTTGGGCACTGGCAGAGGCTGCCCAGGGCAGTGGTGGAGACACTGTCCCTGGAGGTGTCTAAAAGATGAGTAGATGCGGTGTGCAGAGATAGGGTTTTGTTATGGGCTGGTGTGGTTGGACTCAATCTCTAAGGAGTTTTCCAACCAAATGATTCTACGATTGAAAGCAGAGGTTATTCCTCTTAAAAAGGAGTAATCTACTGTTTAATGAATATCAGCATCTTAATAAATAACACTTGTTAGGAAAAGAGCCTGTAGCGATGAGTACTGCTGAAGAAAAAATTGTGGCTTGGAGGCAAAAAACACAGAAGTGGAGAATAGCTGCAATTGCCCTGATATTGTACTCGGTGCTAAAGGGCTGGTACAGAGCCAGTGAACATCCTGGTTCTTTACTGTATGGAGCTTTGATGTGTGCAACCTGTAAGACTACGGATGAATGGAAAATAATCTTCTGTGTATTGTAGTACATGCTTGCAATAAATCTCTTAAAATAAAGCATTTGATCTCAAAAATACTATAGGCAAACTGTTCCTGCATCAAATATGTTCTCAAGTACGGCGCAGGTTAAATCAGTTTTCACTGATTACAGAAAGCTTGCTGCAAGGAAGGAGTTTACTTTGTTCTAATAAACTGCTTCAAATTTTGCTGCAAGCTTAAATGGGTCTTTCATCAAACAAGCAAAAATAACAAGTTGTTCTTCTATATTTTGAAATAAATTATGACAGTGCTTTTAAACTTGATATCTTCCTAGGCCTGAGACAGTATTGAAAAATCAAGAGATGGAATTTGGCAGAAATAGAGAGAGGCTTCAATTTTTTAAGGTATGTCTGTGCACCTGTGGGCTGTGTGTTGTGTTTTGGTTGTTTTAAGAGCTTGCTCTGTTTGCCTACCAATGTTCATGTTTAGATGATCAATGAATTGTAATCATTTGGAAGTGTCACATTCTCATATCTGAGTTTAAAATGGGAACATAGAATTGGCTAATAACATGGTTTATCACGTTAAATCTAAAAACTGCTAGGCAGCAGAGGTTCCAAACCTAAACATTGCTTAAAGGGGAGATAATTCTTTGTAATTCTAACTTGAAAATCTTAGTACTGTTTGGTTCTTATCAGCATGAAGGCAGTGGTCAAAGTAGATGTTTATGAAGTGCTAGTCTTTTTAATGCTTTTTAATGAGCTCGGTGCCTTAGGTCACAATGAGTTTCTGGATAAAAGATAACACAAGTGTGGATAAATTAACAAATCTTAGAGAAACTGGAAGCCTTGACCAGTAGCTGATGTTGAGACATTGCTGCTCTCACACTGGGCAGCAGTACTGGTAAACTTGTCTTTAATGGAAGTCTTGTGTGGTGAGTATTAACTCCTTTGTTGCTAGACAGGGATCTGGAGCATTGGTATTTGATCCCAGTCCACTAATTTTACATGGTTTAGGAATCCCATGCAATGACCTAAAATCTTTTGTTTTGGGAGACTAGGAGGTTTCTAAATGAAACTGGTAAATTACCTTGTACATTGTTAAAGAGGGAGACTGCCAAGCTGAATCTCGTTACAAGTTTCCGTGTCACCTTTTTTAATCCAGCATCCCGGGCTTGCATGCAGCTAGACACTTCTCTAAATTGCGTCCCCACTCCCATCCAGGAGTGTAAAGCCTGAACTAGATCTACTATAAATACAAGTGCTCAGGTTCTGATGTCTAAGCACAGTCTTGGCTGGGGTTGAAATAATTTGTGTGAACTGGAAAGTGAGAGATTTATGCAGCCCTGCTTTTGAAAGACTGATACGAATTATTGATTCAGCCTTCAACAGGAATGAAATGAATGGTTTTGGTGATGATTGACAATGTGTAGAATCCAAGGGAATCATGTACCTCTGTGTGACAAATGAGCAAAAGCTACTTGCATAAATATCAAGTTCTGTTGTATTGCATCATAGTTTTGTTGTCTTAGTTATATTCTAAGAATTGACTATACTCTTAAAAAATGCTACTCTTTCTTCTCTCATTTTGAAAAAATTACAGTGGAGTTCAAAGGTTTTCAAGAATGTTTCCATAATTCCACCTGAGACTGGAATGGCACACCAAGTTAACTTGGAATATTTGTCAAGGGTTGTTTTTGAAGTTAAAGATTTCCTCTACCCAGATAGTGTGGTTGGCACAGATTCTCACACAACCATGGTAAATGGCTTGGGTATCTTGGGCTGGGGTAAGTACGCTAATAACTCAGCTGCACTTTGAAATGCACGCTGAAGCATTACTGATAAATATTTCCTTCCCACTGGACATTTCTGTCCTGAGTGTAACAAACTCTGTCTTGAATTATTCTTCAGAATGTGTTTTTCTTTTTTTTTCTACAAGTAATCTCAACTAACATTTCTTTCCATCAAGAAACTGCTGTTTGTAACTTAAAGAGAAAATGGCCTAAACACAATTGATATTCAGATCAGTACTGTACATGCAGTATAAAATTTGTGTGAAGGTTTCTTTTCTCTTGGAAAGTTAATTTTAGATATAAAATATCTTCTGGTTGACTATAAAGTTTTCAGCTGTAGTCGTGCTTGGTTTTATTTGTCGTGTACAAATATTTAGCAGGACTTATGCATTTCTTGTTATAGCCTTTAGGTTTAATGAGAAGGGGTTTATTAGATTTTTAGGACCTCAAAATATTTATTGTTGTTGCTTTTCATCCGTTGAAGTAACCCTGCTTTTCTCTTCCCAGGTGTTGGGGGGATTGAAACAGAAGCGGTGATGCTGGGGATGCCAGTTACTCTCACTTTGCCTGAGGTGGTTGGGTGTGAGCTGACAGGCACAGCCAGCCCATTCACTACGTCCATAGACATTGTTTTAAGCATCACCAAGGTAAGAGTTTGCCTTTTCTAACAAAGCAATGTCTGTTGCAAGCTCTGCCAGTGGTGTTTGAGAGCTGAACTAAACACTGGGAGTGGTTTTGGTGTAGCTTTAATGATGGTAGTTCAGAAAAGTACGAATAATCTCTAACGGTTGTCCAAAGCATTGATTTTTCCCTTTTCTCTCTGTAGTGGTTTATTCACAGACCTTCTTTCATTAAAAAATAATTTTCAAAAAGTATGTGTGCAGAGTTGGGGGCGGGGGAGAGAAGCTTCATCTTCTGTTCCACTCCTGCTGGCAGCATGTAGGCTTCTCCTCCAGTGCAAACTTTTTCTGGATACCCTTTTTATCCTCAAATATTCTTGGAAGGCAGAAGGCCTATCTATGGGTGTGAGCTGGTGTAACGCAAGAATACCTTTCCTGAGGATGGGGCTTTGCCAGGATGGCACAAACTGTCCTCGTTGTAGTAGGTGAAGAACTGGAATCAAAGCAGCAAGGAGCTGTGATTTGCTCTGAAATACTCTTCTTTCGGGCATGACGCTTGAAGAAACCTCTGTCTGTTCTGGACTAGGAGATGTGAAGGACTCTCTTGCAGATGGAGATATGTTTTACTGTGTCAACTTCCAGTGCTGATTTCTAGAACCCAGTATGTTAATGGGGCTTGGGTTTGTTTTGGTTTTTTTTTTTCAGATGTGGGCCTTAACGTTTTGGCTGTTTTGTTTTCAATTGTGAATTGTTGCAGCAAATGTTGCTTGCATTGTACCTCTTCGGATAACAAATGTTGTTATGTGTTCTTTCAAACAGCAACTTAGGCAAGCTGATGTTGCTGGAAGATTTGTGGAGTTCTTTGGGAGTGGGGTTTCCCAGCTGTCTGTAGCAGACCGAACCACGATAGCAAACATGTGTCCCGAATACGGTGCTATTCTGAGCTTTTTCCCTGTCGATAATGTGACACTGAAGCACTTAAAGCATACAGGTAAAAGTCAAATTGCAGCAGTGATCCATTGCAGCAGTGATCCATTGCAGCAGTGATCCATTGCAGCAGTGATCCATTGCAGCAGTGATCCATTGCAGCAGTGATCCATTGCAGCAGTGATCCATTGCAGCAGTGATCCATTGCAGCAGTGATCCATTGCAGCAGTGATCCATTGCAGCAGTGTGGTGATAGCATTCTTGCTTATAACTCCATAACTGTTAAACAGGGGTTTTCTGCAGAGTTCTGACGTGGTTTTAATGTATAATCTGCTGTAGAGTAACTGATTGTGCCAAGGGGTATTCTTGGCTGCAACTTTTAACTGGTAGAATCTTATGCATCAGAGTAGTACCTGCCACTGACATTGTCCAGTGGATATTTACTGCTGGCTGGTGTTGTGGGACACCTAGCAGGATGTTTTCTGTGGCCTGTTTTGTCTCCATGTATCCTGTGTATTCAGGAGGGGCTGCAGTTTCTGTACGTACAACACCAGTATGTGGACAGCTGGCCTGCCCTTGGTTTGTGTCCACTCTGGTTCCTCTGTCTCATACTTGATTTCCTGACATTGTGTTAGTTTCCAGCATCCAGAGTCTTTTTTTCTGAAAGCATGGGCAAGCCTTTAAAAGAATTAAGAAATTTCTCACATCTTGACAAGTGAATTGGTGTGTAAGTTGTCTTGATGTGAAATAAACCCTTTAATCACCTGTACAAGGTCAATATCTAAAGTGTTTACTAGAAATAAGTGAAGCCACAACACAAATCACAATGTTTTTGATGTTTTTCACCATGATTTATCTTCCTTTGAAGAGCATTGTTTCGCTGACATCTCACGTTAAACTAGAAGGATGTCAGCTCCTTACCAAGCTACTGCAGAGAGCCACAGGGCAACAGATACCAAAAAAGGCTCGTTCATATCAGTGTGCCTTTTGACACTGAGATATGTCACTTTTCAATACAAGTTAAACATTTTTAATTCAATAACAAAGATGTTTTGTCTGGTGAGGGCAGAGCAAATGAAGCATTTTCTAGCAGTACCCAGCAGTACTGGCTATGACCAGCTAAGCACAGGATATGAATTAAACAAGTAAATCTTAACAGAGAAAAGCTTTATGAACTTCAGGGACAAATCTGTAAATTTATTTAGAGTTATAACTGCTAGAGTTGGAACAGCTTATTTTCTGTGATAGAAGAAGGAAAGTTAAGCCAATTAAAAAAAAAATTAAAAATATTTTAGTTTACCTGTCATTCCTGAACAGCTCCTGGAGCTTGGGGTGTGGAAGTGATGTGCCTTAAGAGTACTTTGGATGATATGTCTAAAACGGTCTTAATTTCTCGGAATTGTGTGTTTTGTTTTATTTTTTTAATATGACTTTTCTCATGTTTGAAATAACCTCCCTAAGGTTTTGACAAGGCCAAGCTTGAGGTCATGGAAGCATATCTTAAAGCTGTGAAGTTATTTAGACATGATGAGAGTTCTTCCAGAGAACCTGAGTATTCCCAGGTATGCTTGAAAAATCTCATTCCTGTGTGTTTGATTTGTGTAAGAATTTTGTCTCCTGCTGTAATTTTCACTGCTTAAGTTGCACTTATAAACTCAATTTTGAGAAGCAGAGTATGTTTAAAAATATAGAGGGAGTAGAGGAAAGAAGGGAAGTACAATAATGTTCATGTCAGCTAATAGATATGAAATTCCTGTCACTCCTAAGTGATCAGGTAAGTCTTAGGGATGGTAGAAAAGTTAGGGATAAAGTTAAAACACTTTCTGTAAGATGAATAATAGCCTTTTATGGTGGGCAGTCTGGCAAATGGAAGCCCAGAGTTGTAATGTCTCACAACACTCGGATTTTAAACAAAAGAGTACATTGAATGGAATGTTGGGCTGGGGTTGGCATAGCATGATTTTTTCATTTTTCGTTCTTTTCCTTTTCAGGTAGTGCAAATTAGTCTGAGTTCTATAATTCCATATGTCAGTGGCCCCAAGAGGTCCCAAGATCGAGTTGCTGTTAATAACATGAAAAGTGACTTCCAAGCCTGCTTAAATGAAAAGGTTTGTACAAACTGCTTGCTGTTTAACATGGCTTCACAGGTGAAATACTTTTACTCTGAAGGTGTTATTTTTGGTTAGGAATATGTGTAGGTATCTAAAAATGTAGGCAATATGGGAATGAATCTTCATTTTTAGTGTTAATCATAAGGTTGAACACTGGCAGGAGTATTAGAAGCATGGACACTGCAAAAATTGATTCTGTGTTTAGCCTTTCTGGCTTTTAACGAAGTCTGTAATATTAAATGATCAGTTGTGCTGGAGAGAGAAATTGTAGCTGGTTACGGATCACAGAATGATTGATGTTGGAAGGGACTTCTGGAGGACAACTAAGGGTGGAAGAGCTGGAGGGTGTGAACTGTTAATGGACTTGGTCTCCTTTTAGTTATAATCCTCTCCAATTAAAATCTTCTAATTCAGAAACAAGTATTGTATCGAATTAGATGGGTACTTGTAAGGGATTGTTCTTTGATATATAGCAGGAAATGAAAGTGCTTTTTGACTGCCATTTGTTCACAATTGTTGCTAAGTTAAAGAAATAATAAGGAAAGATTAGATCAGTGTATACATGGAGAGAGGCATGAACAGAGGCTGCTTTTGAAATCTGCTTAAGGGTTCCTAATGGGACAGCTAAGTATTAGTTTAAAATGAGGGTTGACTTGCTCTTGCTGTAATGTCATACTTTCTATACTATAATAACTGCAAACGTGTTTCCTTATCCTCCAGTCTGGTGTTAAAGGGTTTCAGATTGCAGCTGAGAAACAGAATGACATTGTACCTGTTCAGCATGAAGGAAATGAATACAAGCTATCCCACGGCTGCATTGTCATTGCTGCAGTAATCAGCTGTACCAATAACTGTAATCCATCTGTCATGCTTGCAGCAGGTATGGTGTGACTGGTGACAGCTCACTTGATCCTAATAGTGCTCCCGTGTTCACACAGCCTTTGCTTTCACTTTTGTAGATTCTCTGTAATGACCCAACCTAAAAGTTTGAAACTGCAAACTTTGAGACTTAAACTTGTTGTATGTTCTGGGGGTTGGTTATACAATGAGAACCACTTTTCAATAAGATAATCTCAAAATTTGTGTCATAAAGCAGTATTAATGATTGTAATTACAAAATACTTACATTTGGTAGTATTTCAGCAGGTAGCCAGTTCTAGGGCTGTTTTTAGGTATATGCACATGGCGACACAGGAGGTGCGTGTTAGCTTTGACTCCGTTGTGGATGAGCTGTAGTTACCTGCAGGTCTGGATAGAAAATCCATGTAGCTGAACAGTCGTTCTGTGCTTCAGCTACCTGTTAAGGAGTGTCTGCTGTTCCTTCACAATCTGCATACAGTTTTCCCAGAACAGTTCATCCTCACTGACATCACTTTCTTCTTTTGAAGTTCTCTGTGGCCAAGGCAAGCTTCCTTTTTGGGACTCTGTGGCCTCCTATCAGAGGAATAAACGGATTTGCACTGTCAGCTAGAACATGAGAAAGATTTTTCTTACAGAAAAGAAAATGGGCATCTACATTATAGGAGTGGGAACAAAAACCTGAATGATATTGTTATGAGTTAAGAAACTTTATTCAGGCAAGCAGTTGCTTTAATAGTTCAATAAATTGAAGGTCTACTCATCCTCTGGTTTTGTTTTTGGTGTTTATGCTTAATTTAACTAAGTTAGCATCATCTAGATGTTCTTTTAAGTGATATACAAAACGTAAGCTGTCTGGTTTTTTATTTTTGTAGGACTCCTGGCCAAAAAAGCAGTTGAAGCTGGCCTAGTGGTTAAGCCCTACATAAGAACAAGTTTGTCACCGGGCAGCGGAATGGTGACGCATTACCTCAGTTCAAGTGGAGTATTGCCGTACCTCAGTAAGCTTGGGTGAGTTGTGACTCCTACTTTGGTTGTCATTTGAGGAAAATAGTACATATGAGTTTTATACAGGTTGATAAATACGATTGCAATTCCTTTGGATTGGCTGGTTCTCAGCTTGCTAGACTGTCATTTTAACTACTTGCTGACTTAAAGTTGTGGTTTTACTGTATTTTACTCCCACCTGACAATTTATTATGTGTAGATTTCTACCTCATCTGAGCTCTGTTTTTTCAGCATCTGTCTACTTAGTTGTAAGTGTCTAACAAGACAGGATTTACTTGTTTATCTGTTTTAAAAGTGGAAGCTGGATGTAGGTTTCTCAGGACAGTCTGTGTTAGTCTTAACATTGCTGCTGTGGTGGGTTACTTACCATGTGTTTGGGTGCTCTGTAGCAAAACAATTCGATTATGTTCATAGTTCTGTAATGGTGCCCAGCTGTGCTCTGTGAGGGATGGTGCTGCCTTTGCTGTGCCATTACCTATGGAAGTAACAACATCTTGAGATATTTTGTGTGACTTACCTTGATCAACTACAACAATGTTACCTTAAATTGTCCTGCCTTGCATCAATGAGATATAGTGTCTGCTGTTGGTGTCTTATAAGGCCTTATAACCAAAGGGAAAAATATCTCAGTGATTGCTAATAAGAGGAGAAAACGGTTTTGCTAACAAATTGCTTGTTGTCATTTAATGTGCTGCTTGATTGGTTTTGTCCAATGCAGGTTTGAGGTTGTTGGATATGGATGTTCCACCTGTGTAGGCAACACTGCCCCCTTGCCAGAAGCCATCAGGAATGCAATAAAACAGGTAAGGCTCTGTGGCTTGTTGGATACAGAAATATAGTTGTCACTCAGTTAAGCAATCAAAAACTACAGTAATCTGTGCAAAATTGGTTGGTTGGACTTTACTTGATGGTTTTGCACATCTGCATGTCAGAGGGAGACCGTGCAGATACAAATTACAAGAGAAATCCATGGGATCTAGTCTTATGGAGGGTGCAAGGTGTAGATTTTGTATCTTCAAGTGAAGAGGAGGGTTTTAAAGAGTGATGCACATGAGTGAGTTTAACCAGCACAGTTTAAACAGCTGCAGCATTTTTCTGCTAGGAAGCAGAAGGAAAAATCTAACAAAAGGCAGGAGAGGAATTCCCTGAAATGACTGGAGAACACATCAGAGGGTCAAGAGGGAAAGGAGGAAAGGTGGCGGGAGAGAACAAAATGCTTTTAAACTGAAGTGTTAAAATAAATATTAGAAGTGGAATGCTAAAAGCACATCTGACTTAGTCAACAAAGATTAGCACAAGCTGTTGAAGTACTGTGAAGTTCTAGAAATTTATGATGGTTCTGCCTTTCAGGGTGATATAATTGCTTGTGGAGTATTGTCTGGAACAAAGAACTTTGAAGGACGTCTCTGTGACTGTGTCCGGGCAAACTACCTTGCTTCCCCACCACTAGTAGTTGCTTATGCTATTGCAGGCACTGTTAGAATAGACTTTGAAACTGAGCCTTTGGGTAAGTGTTTCCTTACGTCTTCTATTTTCATATCTAGTGTGTGTGTAGGAGAGGCTTATTCACATACATTTTAGCTGAAGTTATAAAACCTATTTTAATTTAGCTCAAACTACAACATTACAACACCTGGATATCTGAAGAGAAAGCACAGTTGTATTTGCTGTTGCTCATAGCTAAAGCAAAGAAACAGAATTAAACAGATTAAATACTTTACATGTCTGATACCATCTCTGAAGACCTGAATATGTACATCTTCATGTTCTGATATAAATATAAAGCCTAATATTTTATTCTTCAGAATAACCGTTCTGTTTAAAATCTTACTCAGGCACTGGCTTCGATGGCAAAAGTATTTACTTGCGAGATATTTGGCCCACCCGAAGAGAACTTCACACAGTGGAGGAAGAGTGTGTGATATCATCCATGTTTAAGGAGCTGAAAGAAAAAATGGAGGTGAGAATGGTCTTTTGTTCTAAATAACTTAGAGACTGTGTTTCTTGGCAGCTTTACAATGCCTTCCAGCTGAGCGTGATTGGTTTCTCAGCTGTTTCCATTGCTGTAAAGGGGGACTTAACTGAGATGAGTGCTTGTATTAAATAGTGATTCTTAAGTAATGTCCAATAAGGTAACTTGTAGTGTATAACAGAAATTAAAAAGGAAATCACCAGTAAGTCTTTGGTTTTGGATTACAATCTCTACGTTCTAATTTCTCTGTTCATTTTTGTAGAAAGGAAACAAAAGATGGAATTTACTGGAAGCACCTGAGTCAACTCTATTTCCTTGGGATTTAAAATCTACTTACATCAGATGCCCTTCCTTTTTTGATAAACTTGTAAGTACATTGGACCTATCCACCAGATTATATGCATTACATTTAAGTAAAGGAATAGCTATTCCAGTAAAGCTTTGATATTTAAGTAACAAATCTGATTATCACTAACATTTTGCGGTCTTTTAAATACTAGTTTTATCTCTGGAATGAGTGGAGCCTGTACCTCAATGTGTCTTCAAATATTGCAGATATGTTTTAGGTCTCTAAGGATATTGGAAGAAAAACGTTTCCTATTTTCTTGTTGTTTTCCCTCCTGCCCCCTTCCCTTTTAGGCCAAAGAACCGATTTCACCACAGCCAATTGAAAATGCCCATGTCCTGCTCTATTTGGGAGATTCTGTAACCACAGACCACATATCCCCTGCTGGAAGCATCGCGAGGAGCAGTGCTGCTGCCAAGTATCTGACCAACAAAGGGTAAGGACTTCTCATGTTGAACAGCTGCAGTTATATCTGAGGTCTGCTTCACATGCCAAGTAATTGATCAGCTCTGCTGTTGTCCTTTAGAGAAACTTGTCTGCAGAAAGTTAGACATGAATAAGCAAAATCCTAACTCTTGCTGGTGTTTATAAGTAATCAGCTGTCTTGCAATCCCAGTAATCACCTTTCTTGCAGTCTCTATAAAGCACGTGCTCTCATAGCTGCTGTTACAGTAATGTCTGCTGCCAAAAGCATACCAGAGCAAAAACAGTTTACTAATTTACAAATCAGGTGACTGCACTGTTAATGTGAGTTTAGTCACTTACTGCCACTGGCCTCAAGGACAGACAGATGCACAGAACAGCTCAGAAGCTCTAAATACATAGCTAGGTTAAAAAAATTAATCCCTGTTTTACACCTGGATGTGATTGGTGCTCTGAATTTACCTCTACATCAGTGAGTGTCCTGCAGTGGCAGTGGGTGCTTCCCACCTCAGCTGAAATCCAAAAAGGACCCAAAACACGATGCGGTGCTGAGCTGTTCCATGTCGTGCCTCCACTGACTATCTTGAGATGATCTTGTTGTGTTACACTGCAAAGGTGCTTTGTTACTACAGCATCAGTCCAGCATGGCAAATAATAGCCTGTGGTGTGGACTCTTCTTTCCAACCATTGCCTGCAGTCTGAGTGAGTGGTGTGATGAGAAGGAAAGAACAGATGAGCCTTTAACTCCAGGGTTGTCATTTGATTTATGAGGAAACCTCTTATTTTAGTACAATGCTTGTTAATAAATATGGAGGTAGGAGGATTAGTAAACAGGCTTGTTTCCTACAGCAGTCATAATTCTGTCAGTGTTCATAGCACTCTTATCACTTTATAATGAAGTCATAGAAAATTAATTAACATTGCAGCTTTTTTCATTAATAATCTAGCAATGACTTACACAATTTGTTCATGATTTATAATAACTACATTTGTTGGATGAATAGTTATTTACATCTTGCAATGGAAACTTAGAGGTGCTGCAATAGTTATTATAAAAATCATAGTATTGTTTTACACTAGATGATCTTTCAAATAACCAGTTCCCTCTTAAATATTCTTTTTATTGTAGACTTACACCTCGTGAATTCAACTCTTATGGGGCTCGAAGAGGTAATGATGCTGTGATGACAAGAGGTACCTTTGCAAATATCAAGCTTCTAAATAAGTTCATAGGAAAACCAGCTCCGAAAACAATTCACTTCCCATCAGGACAAACGGTAAAAATATGTTCATTTGCGTAGCTACTCTGAAATCATGATGTGGATTTAGAACTGAAGCAAACTATTTCATCTTGTTATCCACAGCTAGATGTGTTTGAAGCAGCGGAGTTGTACCAGAAAGAAGGCATCCCTGTAATTATTCTAGCAGGAAAGAAGTATGGACTGGGGAGCTCCAGAGACTGGGCTGCAAAAGGGCCTTTTTTACTGGTACTACTGGTTTGGTTTTTTTCCTGGAAATACCTAAAACCACATTGTTTAGTTTAGGGCATGACTGTACTTATAAACTGTCCTCCACCTGGAGCATAATGCTGCATTTTAGTTTTAAAGACTTGTCAATGATTTCTTTGCTAGAATCTTCATAGAAGAAAATGGTTCATCAGGATAAATCTGAATTTCCTAATGTAACTGACCATCCTAGGCTCCAGACTTTGAGATAAATTAGCCGTTTATCTAGTGCTGACTTCTGTTTGGTCTCTGGGGGCTATTAAGAATTTGCTACTGGAGACTGGTTTCCACTCATATTCAGAATACATGCTGTCTAAGCCATTTATTCATGTGGAGTAATGGAATCAACTAGATTTGGTCTGGGATTTTCTGCCCACTGACTACAGCATGGTCACTGTCTTGTGTCAAACTCCATTTCATACTCTTTGGGCCTGCTCTGGCTTATTTGCTTTCATTTAACTGTAAAGCTAAAAGATGTTGCTTGCTGAACTCATACAGAGCACCCTCTCTACTCTTCAGTTGGAATTGATTGTGGACATAATATGTATTTGAAGCCAGCTTTTGCGTTTCACACTAACTATGATACTGAAGTTCAAAATCACTTGTGTTTTTGCAGGGTGTTAAAGCTGTCCTAGCTGAAACCTTCGAGAAGGTTCATAAAAGCCAGTTGATTGGAATTGGCATAGCTCCACTTCAGTTCCTTCCTGGGGAAAATCCAAGTACTTTGGGTCTCACTGGCAGAGAGCAGTTTTCTATATTGTTCCCTCCAGAGCTGTCGCCCAGAATGACTTTGGATATTAAGGTATCTTTGCAATATTTTTTTAATTTCTCTGTTGAATGTACTGACAATTGAAAACACAAAGAAAAGTTAATCCTGATGACTAAAAGCAGGAAAAAACAAAACTTAGTTCTCTTTGAAATTAATCGTTCAGTCTTGCCTGAAGTTCATAGTGGCTATTGAAGCTTCCTAAGGGACAGACACATTTTCTTTCTATGCAACTTACTATGCAATGTGGAGTTCTTGATTGTTCTTGTGGGGTTTGTTGCCGCTGTTGCTAGCACTGTATTAGGGCAGAATCTAATCTCGTCTCTCATCCAGGCTTTTGTAAAGACTGGGGTGCAGCTGTTAGGCAATGTAAAGGACCTGTGTGCCCATCATAACAGACCTAGTACCATCTCAGGGAAACAGCATTTTCTCTGCTGTCAGTAGGCACTTAGCATCCTCCTAACTGGATCCAAACTGTGCCATAAGTAAACTTTCGTTCTGTTCCCAGCAGTGCCTCGGATCTGCAGTAGCAGATAAGCTGGTTGAATTTGCTTACGTTGAAAAAAACTTGGGGTTGGAATGTTAACTGGGATTAAGCAAGGGGAAGTGAAAGTAAAACTCTTAATTGATGTCTCTGTTCTGCTTTTGTTTTGAAGACAAGCACTGGAAAAGTTTTCAGCACGATTGCCTTGTTTGAAAACGATGTGGAAATAACTTTATACAAATATGGTGGAAGTCTAAACTTTGTGGCTCGAAGATTCTTATAGTAGCTACTGACTGTCGGTACCTTGCATAACCAGTAATTCTGAAAATGCCTTGTGTGAACCCAGGAATCCGTACTGTGGAACTGCAAACAGTCCTCGTGTGCTCAAAGTTACTTCGTCCATGGATGTAAAAGATTGTGAATCATTGTAACTGCAACAAGATCCTTCCTGATTTTAAATAATAATCTAATGGTGCTATTAAACATTGCTAAAATCAACATGTGTATTGTGGCAGAGAGCTGTAAGTATGGAGGGGACATTTTATCTAACCATTTTGTAAATAAACTATGCGAAATCTGAAACTGATTGTGCTGAAGATTATTGTGGAAGAAGATTTTCTGCAGCTGTTTCCTCTTGGTTTTTGCACCTGTAAATCCATGTACTGTTGTGTGTTGGTTTAAGGGTAGCACATGGTATGGAATGTTAAAGGCCAAACACTATTTTTTTCCATTGCATCCAGAGCTTAAAACAGACTCAATTTTGGATTTCTTGCTCCTTAGGTTATGGGCTGAACCAGAAGCAGTCCACATGAGGTTCCATGCTATCCTGGATTGCAGATCATTACTTTATCGTGGGCTTATGTTTTATCTGTATCCAGATGTAAAACTGCTGATGCTAGGAAATAATTATGTGCTGAGAACCATGGTTTTTTTTTTCATGAGGAACACCTCTGTATTTAGAAAAATGCTCACAGTGGTTCTTGTTCAAGCAGGTTAAATGTGGCTCCCCAGCTTTTTGGCAAGCTGCGATGTCTTTCAGCTGAAGTTCTCTTATGCCTGCAACTGGTCATTTATGACACCAGCTTTTACTGCATTGTCTGCGATATCATTAGATAAAGGACCTCCTCTTGGTATTTTAACCTTTAAAATATTTATAAACCTTTATTAGGACGGTTTAAATTCCTTTGCTTTAAGTGTGACCTTTGTCCAATAAGTTACACTTGTCCAATGTTAAACAGCTGAAGCAGCCGGGCTGCCTTTGAATGCTTTCTGAGCTTGCAGCTCTTCCAGACAGGCATCGGATTCCCCTGCTGCAGATCCCAGAGTACTGAAAAATCTGGGTCTTATGCCATTGCAACTTCTGTGGGTGTCGTGGTCTGCACATGGGCAGTTAAACCCCTGTTCCATCTTTAATAGTGACAGAGTACGCAGTGTCTGTGTGTGCTTCTCACTGCTTCACTGAGCGGTGAATGCTTCGAACCTGTGCAAGTGAGTCTTCAGCTTCAGGATGCTCCTGCTGTGCTCCTGTGTCTTGAAAAGCTTCACAATGGCTTATGGAGAGATTCATTTATTTTTGAGAACAAAACTGCCATAACTTGCCTGTAACTTAAGGCTTTGCTTTATTATTGTTTTTCTCATGATAAGCACTGTCTTCACTCTCAGAACCTTCCTGAGGACTGTGTTAGCTTTACTACACTGCTTTCAGTTTATAACCAGGCACTGAAGTCACTGACTTGCCAGCAAAAATGCACCATTCTGATCCTACACAGTGCGTTTCTGACATTCCTTTAACAAAAAATTTTAAACCCCCCCAATTTAACTGTATCATTACAAGATGTTACATTTTTGAGAGTTCAAATGCCAAATTGGTTTGACTTCACTGGCATAACTCTGATACACTTGTTTTACTGGACATAGTTCCCTAACATTTGCAGCTCTGTATGATCTGTTTCGGTGTTTCACTAGTTTTGCTGTGGTTTTGTTTTCAGTAAAGATAAAAACCATTCCAGTGACTCCTGCTGTTGATCTGGGTGCTATTCAACTGAACACTGAGTGAGTTTGTGTTGTGGTGCACTTCTGCTCAGTTTATCCGTCATTACTGAGCAGATCTTATTTCCTGTACAACACTAACACTATTTTTTTTCCACCTCAAAGGTATATTATGGTTTAGTTGAAGAAAGTGCATGTTTGTTATTGGGGAGCAAATAGGAATTCAGCGCTGGCACCTAACGATGCCTCCTGCAGATGATGACTAAACCCACACCTTCCTGCTTGTTTCAGCTAACGCGTGCATAGGACGTGGCCTCCCATCCATTGCCTCAGGAGACAGGTGATCCAAGCCAGGCCCAGGTAAAGCAGTTCTATAATGTTAAGTGCAATGTCAAGGGGTGCAACTGACCTGCAGGTGGTCACCAATAAAGCCTGCCACCTCATGTAAGAGACGTGATGGGTTTCATTGCCGTAGCGGCTGCTCTAATTCTGCTGCACCCCTGTCCTCATGAGGAGCAGCTTTGGAGCTGTGCATGGCACAGTTGCTGTTCAGCTGCTGCAGCGGGTGCACCCCGAACCAGCTCAGTGGGAGCTGTGGGGGCCGACTCCTGCCCTGATGCTCCATGCTCAGAGGGCACTGCAGGGAGCAGCACTGCCTCTGGACCGTCTCCTGCTTCCTGCCTGGTAGGGAGCTGCAGCAGAGATAACGCTTGCCTGGTAATCCCTGGTAACGTGCCTGTCTCCTCTCCCTCGGGCAGCCACGAGTACTGTAATGCCCAGGCCAGCGGCCAAGGGAAGCCATTTAACTTTGGACACACTGCCAGGACACAGTGAGCTTCGGCTGGGGACAGTGACACTGCCATCTGAGAGCAGGGTGGGATGTGGCACAGTCAGGATTGCTGTGGTCACACAAAACCACGGGTGTTCCGTTAGACCTCTTTAGTACCTTAATGCGTAGGAGGAGTTGTACCTTTTGCAGAGTGTCTTGGTGTTAGATGTATTTAACCTAGACCTCTCTCTCCAGTTTGATCTGGGAGAAGGACCTGTTCCAATTTTTCAAAATGTTTTCTTTCCTTGTGCCCCTTTTCATCCCTCCCAAGCGACAAAGCTTTAGGGTAGTGTTGATATTTATACATTTTACACTTAAGTATAAGGACATGAAGCTGTATGAGTCATATTAAAGCAACTGCAAATCAATGTCTACTGTTTAAAGCCAACAGAACAGTGTAAGTTTTAAGTTCATTAAGTATTGTATAGATATATCTTAAGGGCAATTGATGACAATTGTTCATAAAATGTTACCAATGCTGTAAATTATTTTTAATAAAGAAAATTGTATCACAGTTCTTGTATGTTATAGTCTATTTTGAATAGAGGATGTGGAATATGCTTACAATGGTACTGTTGGTACATATAAGGGGGGGATAATAAAAAGGGTGTAATTATGCATGTTTGGGGTTCTTGTTCGGAGCATCTTCCATGTGGGCTTCCAAAGTACATTTAGTTGGTTTAGACAGAGGATTTCTGTGTTAGCTGCCCTCCAGATACTGGTTCAGGGTATTAGAACTATATTGTGTGCTTTTTAAATAACTTGATGGTTTTTCTTCACAAAAATGTCTCCTTTAGTGTAGAATGTTGATCAAATCCTGTATTTGAGGAAGCTGTTGACCAGGGGTACGGTTACACCACACAGAGCTTACACCTCTGACAAGGTCTTCACCAGTGATTTGGGGGTGTTGGACTCTGCCCCCTTCCCCAAAGGTTTGCTTTCAGAATAGGCATTAGGCTGCATCCAATGCAGAGATGCACAGCTTTTCTGGTCTCATCTTTCTTACAGATAACAATGTCTGAGGCTCAGGTACAGCCTCAGTCCTGTGTGTTGCCTCCCAAAGGCACTGCGCTTCCCACTGGAATACTGGGCAGGAAGGAGAAGCATGGAAGGCTGTAGGTCTTAAGCCTCGGCATTACTGTCTGGAAATGAAGGCAGAACTAATGAGGTACAGAGATGCAGAATGTATTGTAATTTTATTTACAGGGAGAATGAGTGCATTCTCATTTCTTGGTAATAAGCCCAGCAAAAACACTTTCCGGTTATACCAGTTCCTTTCCAGTGGGCTAAACCTTCGGTCAGCCTCAGAGATCAGGAGAGGGAACTCCGTGAGTATTTTCTCGAGCTTTCTTATTCTGGAAAACCCTTGCTTGTGGGATTTCTGGAGGGCTGGCGGCAGGGGAGTGAAGTAGGTAAAGATGTTTTTTAGTTGGTCAATCACTTTGGTACCATCTCTTCTGAAATTGGAGGGGAAAATCCAAGGGATTTACATGTGTTTCTGGGGGAAGTCATTTCCCTTTTCTAAATTCCCTATTGGATTTATGGAATGCTTTCACATTAATGTCCTTAATATTACAAATAACACTGAAATATTGGGACAGAGGATTCTTAATAACTGGCTTACTTAATGTATCTTGGTTTAAATTTCAGTAAGCCTTTTCTAAGTGCTTTTCATCATGGTGGGATGTCAGCTATTGCAGAAGATTACTTTCTCCCCCACCCCACCCCATTAGGAATTTCAGGACAGACTTATACATCGATCCTTGAAAGCCGATACCTGTGGATGGCTGAGGTTTGTGGTTATTTTAATTGAGTCTGCAATTCTGTAGGACAGGACGAGTATTCCCAGTGTGATCTCTGGTACAGTCTAAGGGACATCCTGAGAATGATACCCCAGGTTTGTCACAAGTAAATGATTCTCTGGCACAACAGTTGGAGGCATCTTTGATCTTGTGTGCCAATAAAAGGATTTGAACAAAACACCGGATAGAGTCATAGACTGACCTCAGCTGGAAAGGACCTGCAAGGATCATCGAGTCCAACTCCTGTCCCTGCACAGGATAATCCCGACATTCACACCGTGCCGTCTGAGGGCCTTGGCTAAATGCTTCTGGAATATCGTCAGGCTTGGTGTGGCTGCTTCCCTGGGGACTTGTTTTAGTGCTCCACCACCCTCTGCGTGAAGCACCTTTTCCTCATGTACAACCTCACCCTCCCCCGACACATCTTCCTGCCATTCCCTCAACTCCTGTCATTGGTCGCCAGAGAGAAGAGCTCAGCGCCTGCTCCTTCTCCCCTTGTGAGGAAACAGCGAAGGGCTCTGAGGTCCCCCCTCCGTCTCCTCTTCTCCAGGCTGAACACACCCCATGACTTCAATCCCTCCCCGTACCATTTCTCCTCCAGACTCTTCTCCACTCTTGTGCCATCCTCTGGACACTCTCCAGCAGTTTGATCTCCTTTTTATCCTGCGGTGGCTGAAACCGCACACACCATTCGAGGTGCGGCCGCACCGGCGCAGAGCGGAGCGGGACGGTCCCAAGCGATGCCGTGCCGGATTCCCCCGGGACAGGCGAGGGCACCGCTGGCACACGGTCACCTCGCCGTGGCCAATGCCAGCCCCCGTCCCGCTGGGGCAGCGGGAGCTCCCCGTGCTGCACCGCCCCTCTCCGCCGGGAAGCGGCTCCTTTCCCCGCCCTTCCCTTCCGCGCAGTCGCGAAGCCGCAAACGCCGGCCGAGCGCGGGGCGGTGCCTGCCCCGTGCGAGAACGGGGTCGGGGCAGAGGGTGCTGCGGGCGGGGCGGCTCCCGCAGTGCAAGGGTCGCGGGTTCGGGCAGCGAAGCGGGAGCGGGGCTGCGGGTTGGTGTTAGCCACGGGCGGGCACGGGGGTCGCGTCTTCCCGAACGCTGGGATCCGCTAAAACGCTTCCTGTCTTTTGCAGAAGTGAATTCTGAACTCCTCGCGGGGGGGGCTCGGCGCCTCGGACCCTTGGGATATCATTCCTGGCAGTCGCCTACCAGGTCAGGCTGCGGTAGGAAACCAGCTAATTAAAATGTTCCTCGTTAAGCTTTTCCTGCTGCCCTGTTCTGAACAGCCTGGGGGCATCTCTTCCTCGCTGGGAGCTGCAGACTCAGCAGCTGACAGCGGTACAAGAGCGGTTGTTACTGCAGAAAGTGCAATATTTTGACTTAAGTAGAGTTGTTTTTCTGTAGAATTGGTTTTCTGACTCACCCGTTCGACGCTAAGTGGCAGTGTTTTTGAGAGTCAGACAGACACAGACTGTTCCTCTGACAGTGCGTTTTGTTTAATAGTGCTTTTTCCAGAAAACACTTCTTTCCTTATCTAAGAATGCGAGGTCAGAAAGAGCTGGGTTCAAAGCTCTAATGAGCAGAGATTTGCCTGTTGTGAAGTTCGTAATAAAGTTAAGGTTAGTCCTTGAGAAGTAGTGGAATATGCATGAGATTGCTGGGAGAATTTATACACATGCACTGAAGTGGGAAATACGTTCTGTAGCCACCTCTTGTCTCATTGCGCATGATTGATAGAAAGCATTCCCTCATATTCCCAGCGCTGAAATAAAGGATGCTGCTTGCTAAAACTCCAAAAGGAGTCTTAGAGAGTTTATTTGCCAGCATTTTTGGTATCAACAGGAACTGTGACCAGCTTGGTGGGGCTCCTCTGCTTGTTTATTAAACACAGGAAACCCCACTCCAGTCTCAGAATGAATTGTGTTGCAGTAATTATTGCTTCTGATGTCTGAATGCAGATATGATCACCCGGCTTCTCTTTTTCTCCTAGCGACACGATGTCTTCAGGCGATTGCTGCCAGCCCCAGGCACTGACCAAGCCAGCATTTGGTGAAGCAGAAGTGGCTGAACTGGTCGACAGGGTGTTTGGGTTAAAGGTGTCCTGGATCAAGCCACTCCCCAGCTACGATGATCAGAATTTCCACGTGTGTGTCTCCAGAAACAAAGGTGCAGCTGAAGGTGCTGATGAATATGTCCTCAAAATCACCAATTCGGAAGACAGCCAGGAGCCTGACCTTATTGAAGTGCAGACCCAGGCCATGATGTTTCTCAACGCTGAAGGCTTTCCTTCAGCTACTCCTTATCTTACAAAGGATGGGAATATAATGTCTCTGGAGTCCAGAGGTGAGCAGTCACGAGCACCTTTACTGCTGGACTGTCACCCTGAGCTCGGCCGTGCCGTGCTGTGTGTTGTGTCATGTTTGTACTCAAGTACAGCTCCAGGCTTGTTTTTAACCATTAGGGGATCTGTGTCACGTGGCTGTGTGTCCAGCCATCACAAACCAAATGTAAAATACCAGAAGCAAAGCAAGTCAAAGAGGTTAACTATGGAAATGTTTAGAAAATAACTTCCTTGTAATGAATTTGAGGAAACATTGATCTGACCTGTTCATGCACAAGGAAGGGGAAAAAAAAACCTCGTTGACTAAATGGTGTTACAAATTATTTGCCTTCAGAATGGTGTAAAATGCAGTTCTAGCCCATCTGTGGTGCCCCAACAAATGCCTTTCACAGCTTTTGGAAGAAAGGTTGTGTTGACATTTTGCTTTTATTTTTACTGTGACTTCTGTACAAGAGCTGGGACTCCTGAGGTGTCCTGTTCTGCTGCAAAACCGTGTAAGTGGATGCCATTTCCAGCTTTCTGGAACATCAGATCTCTGCTGGGAAGATTGCAGTGGTTGCTTCCAGATGGCATTCTTCTCCCAGTGAGGTGCTTTATACCGCATTAGGGATCCTGGGCCCTGGAGGGAACTCACTGGGTGTAGAGTCAACTCCAAGCAAAACGATGGGAGCTCCAGCATAGATTGCAAGTGTGTTAAGGTCTGCGCATCATCGCAGGACATTCTGTGCATGAAGTCTGCTCTGTCAGCTACAGCTGATGAGTTCTACTCTGGGATAGACCTCTGTTGCCTCTTGCATTAACTGGCACATAAGAGCACATACTGGAGTGAGTGACTGTGTCTCTCTCTGCTTGTTAGACACTAGGCCCGGCAGCAAGAAGTACATGGTCAGGCTGCTGACTTACCTGCCAGGTACGCCTGTAGCAAGGATTGCCACAAATGCTCACATTGTCTACGAGATCGGAAAGCTAGCGGCCAGGCTGGACAGAGCTCTCACAGAGGTGAGTTTGCCTTGCTCTGACCTCACAGACTTCTTTCTCAATTAATTTCTCCTCTGTTTCTTCTTGTGCTTGCCCTCTGCTTCCCTGATCTGTGGGATTCCAGGTGACGAAGGCAGATGTCGGTTTAACTCATTGTTCAGGCGCCAGCCTCCACACTGGCTGTGGCTGAAGCGTTTCCCCAAGTAACAGGACCAGGTGGTGCTTGTGACTTGTGACGTGGTGTCAGGTGACCCTCTTGCAATGCATTTTTGTGCCATGAACAGTGAGAGGAGGATTTCTTTTAGGCTTAGAGAAACACTCACCTGTTTGTAGTTTCAAACCTGGCAAATACTTAGAGTGAACCCTAGGGTGCTCAAATTAGAAGCGTGCAAAGCTTCTTTTTAAGCATTTTTGAATAGTGCACATCAGACACGGCTGGATGATCTGTTATTTTGAATTCATTTTGATTTGCTGTCTTTCTCCTGGTCATTAGAACTGTGACCATTTAACACTGGTAGCAGTTGTTCCTTCTCTACAGTGGCAGCTGTGCTCATGTGACTCTTCTGTCATTTGCACCACTTCCATCAAATAATGTTAATGCAAAGTAAGTTCTTTACTTTGTAATTATATAGATTAATAAAGGTGATGAATCAGCCAGTAATTAAGTTGGATACATAAAAGAACTCTTGCATTGTTTTACTGCCTTTCACTAACCTTTCCTTCTCACGTTCTGGTTACTGGCTTCAGACTATCCATTTTAAATTATTGACATGATGAATGTCTTTAGATAATCTTTTGCTGAAAGAATCAGGGAGAAAACCTTTCAGGTTTTATGTAGATATTAAGATACTTGCCTTAATCATGCTTCAGGTTATTCCTTTACTTGTTGATATAAAGCAATAGTCAAAGTCATGGTGCTTTCCAGTGAGTCTCATTAGGAACCCGGTAAATTTATCAGGGGCTTCAAATCAAGCCCTTTAATCATAAACCAGGATTTTTACTTATGGCCTATTTTATCTTGTGCATTTTTCCAAAGAAATTCCATCATCCATTAGTAAAAAGCCTGCACCGAGGTCAGTTCATTTGGAACCTGGCAAACATTCCTCTTCTAGATCGGTACATTTATGCCTTGGGCCAGAACAAATATCGTGCTGTCGTGGAACAAGTTATTGAGCAGTTTAACGGGAAAGTGATACCCAAGCTCAGCAGTTTCCGAGCCTGTGAGTATTTTATTCTTCTTATAGTTATGTGGAACTGAGTCACTGAAATTTCTTACAGGGGTTGGAGTCTGTGGAGAAGGCAAAAAAAGGGGAAAAATTTATATCTTCTTTGTCCCATGTGCAGGTTTTGTGCTGAATGACCACAGTGCAGAATCAGTCAGGAGGAATGTGTTCTGCAGAGTTGGGTCCAGTTCTTGATCTTCCTGATGAGTTTGCTTCTAGTTAATGTGATGACTTCTGCGCTGTCACATCAGCGTAATAAGAACATATGGAGTGCACCACGTCCTCTCATAAAGACCCAAATAACTATTTTTTCATATTTCTGGCATTCAGCTCTCATTGGCGTTGATGAGAATTTGACAGTTTGATAGTTGGAAAACTCTGCTATTCTGTGTTTGGAAAACACACAGCAGTGTGGTAGAGCCAGAGCAGAGCAAGACCTTGTAGCTCTCCCTTCACCAGTTGCTCTCTGCTGCGCTGTTAGTGGAGAGGATGTTCCCATGAAGCTGCAAGACAGCACTTGATGTTGAGAGGGGGTAGAACGGTTTTGTAGCTGAGTGTTAGTGTGAGCTATTATGCATCTTTTCAAAGCTCTTTCACTGAAAAATGGGAAAAAAAAAGTTAGATTATGCTATTTGATAATGATTCAATGCTCTTTCTACGTCTTCTGTCCTCAGGTATCAATCACGGAGATCTTAATGACCACAACATTCTAGTCGAGTCCAGTTCCGATTCCCTGAAGCATCCTCAGTACAGAGTGTCCGGCATCCTGGACTTCAGCGACATGAGTTACGGATATTATGTATTTGAAGCGGCAATAGCCATCATGTACATGATGGTCGAGAGCGCGGATCCTCTGCGCGTCGGTGGGCACCTTCTGGCAGGTTTTGAGAGCGTCGTGCCGCTCACCGCTGAAGAGAGGGCAGCCCTCTTCCTCCTGGTGAGTGGGAGGTTCGCGCAGTCCCTCGTCATCGCGGCCCACACAGCCCTGCGGTACCCGGAGAACACTGAATATCTCATGATCACAGCCAAAACTGGATGGAAACACTTGATGGCCATGTTTGAGGCGGGCCAGGCTGCTGTGGAGGAGATGTGGTTCGAGACTGCCCGCGCATACGCGGGCCCCACACCAGCCAGGCAGAGTGGTGGCTGCTGGTGATACCGAAAATGCCGGCAAATAAACTCTATAAGACTTGGTTTGGAGTTTTAGAAAGCAGCGTCCTCTCTTTCAGGACTTTGTGCACGAGGCAGCGATTTCCATCAAGCCTGTGTAATGAGACAAGTGCTGGGGACAGAATATACGTCCCACTTACAAGCATGTGTATAAATTCTCCCAGCAATCTTGTGCATGTTCTACTACTTTCCAAGGACTAATCTTAATATTATTAAGAATTTCACAAGAAGCAAGTTTCTGCTAATTAGAGGTTCAGAGCCAGCTCTGTCTGACCTTGCATTCTTAGATAAGGTAGGAATGATTATCTGGGAACAGCACTATTTAACAAAACACACTGTCAGAGGAACAGTCTGTGTCTGTCTGACTTTCCAAAAATACTGATACTCAGACAGCGCTGAACTGAAGTGAGGTGGGAAACCAATTCTACAGCAAACTAATGCTAATATTGCACTTTGTGTACTAGTGACTGCTTCTTGTGTTACTGAGGGGCTGCCGTGGTGCTCCCTCAGCTGAGCCCATAAAGGCGGCGCTGCCTGAGCCGGGGCGCATCCTGCCGTGTGTGTGCGCGAGGCGAGGGCGAGCGGGGGGCTCCCCACACAACGGGGTGGGCCAGCTCCCCCTCAGGGCGGACTCTCATGGCGGGCGCGTGGACCCCACTCACGGCGCTACAGGGGGCACTGCAGGAGGTTCTAAAGGGGAGACACAGAGCACTGTAGGGAGACTCTAAGGAGCTGCATAGGGGGTCACAGGGCGCTATAGGGGCTCTATAGGGGGCTCTAAAGGGGGGACACAGGGAGCTACAGAGGGCCCTTTAGGTGGCTCCATAGGGGTGACACAGGGCTCAATAGTGTCTCTATATAGAGATAGAGGCTCTATAGAGGGCTCTAAAGTTGGGACAGCGGGGGCAATAGGGGGCCCTATAATAGCCTCCATAGGGAGGACGTAGGTTGATATAGGGGACTCTATTGGGGGCTCCATGGGGGAGACATGGGGCGCGATAGGGGCCACTTTTATTAGTGGTGGTTTTCTAGTGCGGCTACCTGGATCTCCAGTCGGCCCACGGCAGGAGCAAGGTCTGCTCGGGGGACAGTGCAGCCCCACCACACAGATGCTGCGGGAAAGGAGCGGCAGCCCCGGGGCTCTGTTGGAGGCTGGGGTGTTACTCGGGCTTGGCGAGGAGAACTCCCTTCCCTGGCTGTCAGTGTCAGCTAGGATGTAGAGCAGGAACGGGCATCACTTTTATTTCTCTCTCCATCCCATCGCTACCTTGGTTCTACGCTGCGATGGGACAGGATAGCGGAATGTCACTGGAGACTTGGGCAGTGTTGGTGCTGAAGGAAAAAAAAAAAAAGAGCCCGGTCCTAAAAAGAGGGAATTTCTTTCGGGGAAGCTATCGGCATCCCCAGGGGTTTTATTGCAAAGGGAGCCCGGCGGCTCTGCACAGAGGGCGGTGGCGCGCGTTGTCTCGAATTCGGGGCGGCCCCGCGGATCTTCCCCCGCAGCCAGGCGCAGAGCTGCCGGACGATGGCCCGCGAGCGGCGGGCGAATCTGGAGCGGTGGCGCTGCGGCTGAGTCTGGAGCTGCGGCTGCTCCTCCACGTGCAGCGGCAGTGCCTGCGGCTGCTCCTCCCGGGCCTCTGGCTGAGGCTGCTGCTGCTGTTGTTCTGCCTGCAGCGGCTGCAGCTGCTTCTGCTCCTCCCGCTGCTCCTGCTGTGCCTCTGCCTGCTGCTGCTGCTGCTGCTCCTCCCGTGCCTCTGGCTGAGGCTGCCTCAGGTGCTGCTCCCCCTGCGGCGGCTGCTGCAGTTGTTCCTCCTCCAGCGCAAGGCGGATGGCCTGGATGCGCCGCCGGCAGAGCGGGCAGGTGGCACGGGCGGCGATGCGAGCCCAGCGCTGGATGCAGCGCTGGCAGAAGGCGTGTCAGCACGGCTCCACGGCAGCGGGCTTTTTGCAGGGAGTCCAAGCAGATGGGACAGGGGTCCCCCTGCCGGGGCGCCTCACCCCCAGACGCCTCCAGTTTGGCAGCCGGGACGTGCTGGCGTCTTGGCTCTGGTGTCGCTCGCTGGTTCCTGCGCTCCGGGCAGGAGAGGATGGGGCCACAGGCAGGACTCGAGGGTCAGGGGGTTGCACCCCTGGGCTCCTCAGTGCTGGCGGGTCACGACAACTGGTGCCAATGGCAGGACTCGACGGGTCGTGTGCTGCCCTCAGGACCTGACATCTCGTCTGCACTGGCAGGTCGTGGTGCTGGACAGGTCTGGGTGCCCACTGCCTGTGATGTCAAAGAGGGAGTGACACCACAAGGAGGACCACCCCGAACTGCGTGGACCCATCTTCTTCATATCCTCTCTTCAGATATTGATACAGAAGGAGAAGATACCTCAAGCCTTGTCCTTCCCACGCTGCACAGTCCCATCTCTCTGCCATTTGTCATTGCAGAGACTTTTCACTCCCTTCCCTTTTGTGGTGGCCCTTGGATGGACTCTACCCCCTGTCCCTGTCCCTCTTGTCCTGGGGAGCTTAGCACTGGGCACAGCACTCACCAGGGAGTGGCCTCACCCCTGATGAGGGCAGGATCTCTTCCCTGACGTGCTGACAACGCTCCTCGTGCAGCCCACCACACTGCTGGCCGCCTTTGCTGGCTCAGCTTCAGTGTGGTGGCCACCAGCATCTTCTCTGCAGAGCTGCTTTCCAGCCACACACCCCCAGCGTGTCCTGGTGCCGATGGCTGTTCCTCCCCAGAGGCTGCACTCAGTGGTGTGGCCATGAAGGCCAATGGCATCTTGGCTTGTATGAGAAACTGAGTGGCCAGCAGGATCAGGAAAGTGATTGTGCCGCTAGACTCAACATTGGTGAGACCACACCTCGAATCCTGTGTTTGGTTTTGGGCCTCTGACTACAAGAAGGACATTGAGGTGCTGGAGTGTGTCCAGAGAAGGGCAATGAAGCTGGTGAAGGGGCTGGAGAATAAGTCTTACAAAGAGCCACTGAGGGAACTGGGGTTGTTTAGCTGGAGGCGTTCAAAAGATGGGTAGCTGAAGCACTTAGGGATCTGGTTTAGCAGTGGACAGGTATGGTTGGACTCAATCTCAAAGGTCTTTTCCAACCAAGCAATTCTATTATTCAATGATTCCATGATTCAATGATATGCGTGTTCCTTGGGTGAGCACCATGAGGTTGCCCTCAGCCCATTTCCCCAGCCTGTCGAGGTCCTTCTGGGTGGCAGCATGATCCTCTGGAGTCTCAACTTCTCCTCCCAGCTTGGCAACAGCAAACTTGCTGAGAGTGCACTGTGCCCACTATGCAGATCCCAAGTGGAAGGAAAGAGGATCAGGCCAGCTCCTGACCCCTGGGCTGCACTGCTCACAATTGGCCTCCACCAGTTGATGGGACATCAACGATCTCTCCAGGCAAGCTGTGCCAGTGCCTCACCTCTCCTGTGCTGCCAGGTCTTGCTGTAGTGGGCAGGGAAGACATCTTCTAAGGAACGGGACATCTCCAAGGGCCAGGTGTTCCTGCAGCCACACGGGGGGGATGCCAGAAGATTGCTGTGAGCAGAGCCTCTCCCTTCCCGAGCCCCTCTGTGACCACAGGTGCCTGGATTATGCCATGGGAGTGCCACATCGGTGTGATGAAACAGGCAGTGCGAGGCTTCATCCTGACCTGCTGCCACAAGGAGAGTGAAATTGTCATCACTGTCACAGCCACCTGGGGACTGTGTGCAGCCGGGAGACCCTCATCTGCCCCATGGAGAGGCAGGCAGAGTTGGAGATATGTTTGCTTTGGCTATGCCTGGACTGTCAGGGAAGTCCTGCCCAGGATCATGGTGAGAACGGGTGCTTCAAGATGTGCCTGTGGCTGGCAGCCCCAGTGAAACCCAGGTTTTAAGCTGAAAGAGGAGAGATTTATATTGGCTATCACGAGGAAAGATTTTCCTGTGTGGGTGGCTCATGAGGCGCTGGCAGAGGTTGCCCACAGCAGTCATAGCTGCCCCATCCCTGGAGATGTTCAAGGCCAGGTTGGATGGGGCTTTGAGCAACTTGACCCAGTGGAAGGTGTCTCAGCCCCTGGCAGGTGGGTGGAAATGGGTCGTTTGAATGTCCCTTCCAACCTAAACCATTCCAGGGCAGCTCTTTGCTTCCACAGGCTCTGTCACTTGGCCTGGTTTGCTCTGGGGCTGCCCGACTTGCAGGAGGATGTTCAAGAACTGCTGGGGACAGCACCAGGCTTGGTGACAGGGGGGGACCAGAATGCTGGTCACAATCTATAGAGAACTCAAGGTCAGCAGGCAGAGTGGAAAGGAAGCAACGTGGTAGACTCTGGGTATCACAGAATCATAGAACAACAGAATGGTTTGGGTTGGAAGGGATCTTTACAGGTCATCCAGTCCAACCCCCCTGCAGAAGCAGGGATGTCTTTATCCCTGCACTCCCTGACCAGAACCCCTCCCCAGCTTTCCTGGAGCCCCTTTCAGTACTGGAAGGCTGCTCTAAGGTCTCCCCGCAGCGAGACTGAGCAACCTCAACTCTCAGCCTGTCCTTGGATGGGAGGTGCTCTAGCCCTCAGATCAATTTTGAGCCCGACTAATTTGAAAAGGGCATAAGAATTAAACTTCCTCTAAACCCAACAAACCCAGGGTTCATGGCCCACCTGAAGAATCTTAAAGGTGCCTGGGACCCTCTTTGATTTGCTGTGGAAAGCCCAAGGAAGACAAATTCCATAAAAAGTGAGTCTAGGCTGTAATAGGCAGGTTTCTGGTTCTCAGTGGCCACTGGTTAGGAACATGGAGTTTCAGCCCTTTCCACCCAGCTTTTAGCAGAAAGGGCACAGCGCAACACAAGGGTGAGAAAACTTTATTTTGGTGTCTATTAAAGCAGCCTGACCTGTGGGTACCAATACATAACCAAAGAGAATACTGTTCTAAAGAAGAGGTGGAAATGGAAATACTCCTGTATCTCTGTCTGAACGGAATTCCTTCAGGTCCAGTGGAGATCCAGGTATCCAGGTACTAGAAAACCACCACAAATAAAAGCTTCTAAAAATGAAACCAATCCAACGCTCCCTCTGTGCCTGCAATCTCCAAGCAGAAAAGCTTTCCTTCTGCAGACAACAATGTCGTACGACCAGAGATGATATTTTTAAATCATAGAAAGTATAAAGTCCAATTTGCCTGCCTGACCTTCAGGATTCTCCCTCCTCCTTTTCCCATCTCCCTTTCCACATTTGCTGGCTTTTGGGATTCTCCCTTTCTTGTTCTTACTGACCTGGACATTGACCCAGGCTTTGTGCTCTGCCACATGAAATGACCAGCAGGAGATTCCTGATGGAAGCTGAGATGCTCTGGTCCAGCCTGATGCAAAGGCAATTTGGGATGAGGCACAATTTGGGGGTTACGTTCACCGACCCAGGGGCAACCAGGGATGGCTCAACTGATGCTACTCCTTGTGGGTTTACGGAGGGACACAAAGCCAGCTGCTTGCTCCGTCCACTTGTCTCCTGCGCTTCCAGGGACTGAACGATGCTTCTCTCCCCTCAGAAGAGCAACAGCTCGATACTCAAAATCGTATTGAAGGCGATGCTCTTTGCCAGCAGGAATCACAAACCCACAGAGCCACAAAGAGCATCTTCACCTTCTCCATCTGAACAGCTGCTTTAAAAAGAGGAGAAGAGGGAAGAGAGTGGGGGCTTTGATCTTATCCTCCGCCCACACCAAAAAGGAAAATCTACACCTCATGGCTGGGTGTGTAAGGGAAACAGGAGTAAAGGAAAAGATGACAGAGGAATGTGTGGATCACAGGGAAGAGAGGTGATGGTCTGCCCAGGGGGATGAAAGGCACTATAGTGGGCTATATAGGGGTCTCTGAAGGGGAGACACGGGGCAAAATTTGGCTCTATATGGGGCTCTATTGGTGGGGTAAAGAGCACTATAGGGATCTCTTTAGGGTGTCTAAAGGGGAAACACAGAGTGTGATATGGGAAATATAGAGGGCTCTTTAGGGGGAAACAGGCGCTACAGGGGACTCTATATGGGGACGGGATGCGGGGCATGATAGGGGCACTACAGGGGGCTCTATATGAGGGACAAATGGCACTATAGGATGCTCTATAGGGTTCTGTAATGAGGGGACACGAGCCCATACAGGGGCTCTATAAAGGCCTCGATAGGAAGGACAGAGGGTGCATAAGGACTCTATAGGTTTCTCTAAAGGGCACACACAGGGCGCTATAGGAGCTCGATAAGGGGCTCCATAGGGGGATACAGGGTGCGATAGGGGCACTATAGTGTGTCCATAGGCATGACACACTATATACGAGGGTTATATACGGGGCTCTATAGGGGGCTTCATAGGGGGGATACAGGGTGATATATGGGACTTTATGGGAAACTCTATTTCATACGGGGGACACAGGGTGCTATAGGGTCACTATATCTATTATGGAGGCCTGAACAGAGCCAGTATTGTTAGAGCCCCCTACAGAGCTCTTATCACTCCCCATGTCCCCCTGTTAGAGTCCCCTATCGGGTACCAGTTAGAACCCTGTATCAGGTCCTCTTTAGCACCCCGTATCCCTCCGTTAGAGCCCCCTACAGAACTCCTATCTCGTCCCCCTGTTGGAGCCCCCTACAGAACCCCTATCATGTCCTGTGCCCCCCTGTTAGAGCCCATCTACACAGCCCTTATCGGGCCCTATGTCCTCCCAGTTAGAGCTCCCTATAGAGCCCCTTTCACACCCCGTGTGGCCCCTTATCTGTTCCACTTTAGCTCCCCGTGTGTCCCCGTCAAAGGCTCCTACAAAGCCCCCGTTAGATCCCCTATTGCTCCGCGTGTTCTCCCATTTGAGCTTCCTATTGGTTCCCATTTACCTCCCTGTGGTCCCGTTAGCGACACTTACAGAGCCTCCACGTGTCTCCCTGTTAGAGCCCCCTACAGAGCCCCTTTGCTCCCTTTGTCTCCCCATTAGAGCCCCCTATAGGGTCCCCATTAGAGTTCCCTATTGGCTCCCCTTTAGCACCCTGTGTCTCCCCGTTAGGGCCCCTTCAGAGCCCCTATTGTGACCCCCGTCCCCCCATTAGAGCGCCCTACAGAGCCCCTATGGCACCCTGTGTCCCCACTTTCTCTTGCACCTCTTGATCCCCATTCAAAACCTCTTATCGGGTCCACTTTAGTACCCCGTGTCTCCCCATTACAGCCCCTATTGCTCCCCATGTCCCCCTCTCACGCCCTGTGTTGCCCCCATAGAGCTGCTACCACGAACTGTGTCATCCCCTATAGAGTCCCCCTATAGCACCCTGAATCCCCCTTTTAGAGTCTCCTATAGAGCCCCTATCGTGCCCAGTGTTGCCCCCTATGGAGCCCCCTATAGACCCTTTGTTCTCTCTTCAGAACCCCTTGTTTTCCAGCCCACTCACTAGCTCCATTGTCCTTCTCTGGACACACTCCAGCACCTCAACATCTTTCTTGTACTGAGGGTCCTGTGTCCCCCCTATAGAGCCCCCTATAAAGCCCCATAGCTCACCCTGTGTCCCTTCTGTGGAGCCCACTATAGAGCACCCTACAAAGCACCTATCATGACCCTGGGCCTCCCTCTGATTGATGACAGTGGATCCTCTAAGCCTGGTGGTCTTTGCCCTGGCATCCTGCTGCCCCACTGTACTGTCAGGCCTTAGCAGTTTCTTCCCATGAATAAGGAACCTCCCGGACACCACACTGCTCCTTGCAGCTCCACTTCTGGGACAAAGCCAAGTTCCCTGGAGCCTTGGATCCCAGCAGAAGCTGCTTCACAGTGGGGATAATGGCTGGTTACTGCCTTTTGAGGGAGGAAATATCTGCCTAGCCTCCAACACTGAGCAGCTTCCAGAGTGCTAGAGCTGGTGGGACCTTCCTCTGGTGACGTTTCGTTCTGCAGTGGGTTGAAGAAGATGCCAGTCCTCTGGACCTGGGGATGGAGGAGATCTCGAGATGGCAGAGCTGGACATACTAAACCTACTAAGTAGCTCTGCTATTTTGTGATGGCACCCAAATCAGCACATATCCTTCCTCCTCCTCCCAGTCTTCACCTCCCTCTGCTCTGAAAAGGAGAAGGTGTTTGGGCTAATTGATTGCCCTGTGTAATAGAGGTACAATGTTCCTGTTAATCAGAGAACATGATAACTGGTAAGGATGGAGTTTGTCCCCAGGTTACAAACGGAACAAGGGAGATGCAGATATAACCGCTTCCTGCACACAAAGAACTGCAGGAGAAAAGCTCCAGGTTCCAGGGAATGCCCTGGCATCTGCCTATCCCACACCCTGGCATAGAATCATAGAATCAAAGTCCATCCAGTTCCAACCCCCTGCCATGGCATAAGACACCTCCCACTGGACCAGGTTGCTCAAAGCACCCTCCAGCCTAGCCCTGAACACCTCCAAGGAGGGGACAGCCACGACTTCTCTGGGTAACCTGTGCCAGGGTCTCCCCACCCTCATCATGAAGAATTTCTTCCTGATGTCCAGTGTAATGAGAAGAAGGAAAAGAAGGGAGAGATGAGGGCAGACCTGGAGACACATCCCCATGGAGATGTAGGCCACTAGGTCCTCCAAGCAGTGGCAGCGTTAGCCAAAAGCTTGTGGGATTTTGGATGCTCCTCAAACCCAGCCTCAGCAGCAGGACATGGGCTGGATAGCCAGGATGCATCCAGGGCTGGCAGTCACCTGGGTGTCCCCAAAGCTTGTGCTGGGTCTGCAGGTGGCAGGGTAGCAGTGACTACTGCAGAGCAAGGTTATATCTATGGGGGTCACACGGGGGGGTGGGCTCTTATCACCCCACATTAATTGGCCCCATATGGGTCTCAGTTGACCACACCACTCCCATGCCCCTAAAATCATCTCTCTGAATCCCACCAGGGAAGGTAAAGCAGGGCTGATGCCAGACCCCCTTGGCACCAGGAGGGGACACAGGTGGAGCAAGAGGTCCACCCTGATCCCACTGGAGGTAAAAAGCCACCATCTGAGAGGCAACGTCCCCAACCTGCTCTTCTTCTGCTTTAATTAAAACCACCCTCCTGGAGAGGAGGGCTCTTCAGGAGAGGCTTTTACAATGAGCTGCCCTCCGCACCAAAGAGATTTTTGGGGGTGGTGCAGGGGCAGAAGCCCTCCGACAACCAGTGCTCGGGGCAGGGGGGAGGCAGGATTCTAATTCACTTTGGTGCTTCCAAAGCAGTTTCGTCGCCTTTCTCGGGGCTTTGGAACATGAACGCCTTCGCGTGGCATCTGTCACATCAGCTCCACGAGTGCCTTTCGCCGCTCAGCACCAACGGGCAAGGGGTTTTCCCCCTGCCTGGAGTTTTTTCGGGGAGGCACATGTGGGGAGGGTGGTCTCCCCCTGCAGCTTTGGGAGCTGCAGAACCAACCAGTCTTAGTTCCCTTCGCGGAGGTTTCCCCTTGAAAGTGACTTCTCCAGGGTCAATTGAGCTGGGATCTTTTACACCAGCTTCCCCCTGATGTTCCCAGCCCCTGTCTGTGGATTCTCCACCGTCTAGTACATCCAAGGCAGCAACCCGTCCCTTTCCCTTTCCACCAGAATCCCTTGGAGGCATCAAACCCACTGCCCAACACGGGCTCAACCAGCCAGGGGATGCAGAGAAGAGGCAGATCGACAGGGCAGGCGATCACCCATGCTTTGTACCCTTCAGCAAAGCGATATCGCCCAGCTGGAATTTCATTCTCCACTCCTCCTTGGTCACAACACGTTCTGTTGTGGGTTTAGCGTTTTTTTTCTTTCTATTATTTTCCCTTTTTCTGCTGATTCCCAGCAGCTGAATGGCCCCCTCTCCCGGTGCAAGACAAAGAGATGGCCCTACACACCTCCTGGCGTGGCCATATCCATGCTTCTCTTCCAGCCAGGGGATTACTCACCCTTAAGCCAAGACCCTGCCTGGGAAAAAACTCATACGTAACATTGCAGCAAGCTGTGCCCAGAGGGCTCCCCTCTAGATCTCCTGCACAGTCCAGCCTCAGCCACCATCACCTGCATGGCCCTTCCAGCCTTCCCTGGGGATGCTTATAGTCTTGGGGCTTCAGGGATGGACCTTCAGAGGGGAGAAAAAGCCACCAACAGCAGCTCTGAGCATTCATGGCTGTCCATTTGTTGTGGTATTTCCCTCTTCTTAGGTCTGATGGGCTGGGAAAAGCTGTGACTGGGCATAATTCTCCACCAAGCTGGGTTCATACTTGATCTTTCCATCCCAGAGCTGAGACCCAACTGCCTCATGCTGCTCCCTAACACCAGAGATAGGGGACTCCTGGAACCAATGGTGCGAGAAAGGGTCATTCTGGACTTATAGTTACTGTCAAATCCACTCAAAATTCCCACCTGCTGATGGAAAATGCCCAGAGAGAAAAACCTGTCTCAACATCCTTCTCCTCAGCCTCTGGTCCTCATGGCTGTGTTACACCCGGTGGGGGTCTGTGCACAGTGGGGCTATGTTGCAGCTCCTTGGATGTACAGCTGGGTGCTGGTGTGTGCACACACATGTGCTTGCACTCCTGTCTGTGCCTGCAAGCATGCCTGCGTGTGTTGATGCATGTGCAAGCCCAGGGTGGGTTTGAGCTTGCATCTGTGTGTGTGTGCATTTCTGCTGCAAACAGATGCATGAGCTGGTTTCATTTCCTCCCAGAACGGCTCTGCTCGAGTGCTGTGCAGGGATGAGTGCATTCCCCACCTCCTTGGTGCCGAATGAATCTGCCGTGCCCCAGGGGAAGCTCAGGACCGTGAAGGCCCTGGAGTGTCCAGCTCCAGCACCAGGTCCCAGGCTCTTTCCCACGCACTGTAGGATCAAGAGTCTGCTCCCTAAAAACAAGCCATGCTTTGCAACCCGATCCCTTGGCCACTGAAATCTCTTCATCTCTGTCCCGTTACCTTCCACGTCTCCTGGGGTTCCTCACCCCCTTTGCAGTCAGCTCTATCACTTCTTTCTGGTCCCCTCATCCCAAGGAGAGCATCCTCCCCTTCCAGCCGTGTAGGGCTGGGACAGGCCTTTTTTTTTGGAGCCCTCCAAGTTCTTTATTCAGCAGGAGAGGGGTGGAGGTGGGTGGGAAGGATTCCAGCTTGCTCCCTCCTAGATGTCCTTGGGGTATCCCACTCAATGTATGCAAGTCAGCTGCTGTCTCTTCCCATGCAATGGCATTCTTCAGAGCCTCCCTGGGCCAGCAGAGCTGCTGGCACCGCTCCAACCCCCACCCCACCCTCGACCCCCTGCTGGTTTTTGGTCACTCATTCCTCAACTGGGGGATGCTGAAGGATGGGGTAGCCAAAAATTGGAGGGAGGATGGTGCCCAGGTTTCCTGCTTTGCCGTACATGGCTGCAGCAGCGCTGGGGCAGGAAGTGACAACGGTGTCAGCAAGGCACCATTGCTTCGGTGTTCCTGTGGCCCACGGCCAGCATGGCCTCTTGGCAGTAATCTCTGGTCACTGCCCTAGTCCAGCACCCACAACCCTGCACTATTCCCCAGGGATGGATGCGCTGGGGACTGAGCTGATAGGTGGCCATCCCGAGAGACCAGTGTGATGGGGGATAAGGAAACCTGTCAGGATACCCAATCCTATTTCCTCTTTTCCATTCCTCTTCCCATGCCATTTGCTTGCTGGAGCAGATCCGTATTATTGTCATCATCATCATTATTGCTATTGTTGTTACTGTTATTGATATTATATTACAGAATCCTAGAGTGATTTGGGTTGGAAAGGACCTTAAAGACCATGTAGACATCATATTATATCATATTGTATTATATTATGTTATCAGCCCTGGTGGTCCTGGTGGATGGAGAAGCTCAACATGAGCCGGCAATGTGTGCTCGCAGCCCAGAAACCAACCATTCCCTGGGCCACATCCAAAGCAGTGGGACCAGCAGGGTGATGGGGGGCATTTCTGTCCCTCTACTCTGGTGAGACCTCACCTGGAGCCCCGCATTGAGTTCTAAAGTCCCCAGCACAAGAAGGACAGGGAGCTGTTGGAGCGAGGCCAAAGGAGGCCACGGAGATGATCCAAGGGCTGGAGCACCTCCTGTATGAGGACAGGCCGAGAGAGTTGGGGTTGTTTAGCCTGGAGAAGAGAAGGGTGTGGGGAGATCTTAGAGCAGCCTCCCAGTACTGAAAGAGGGCTTATAAGAAAGATGGGGCAAAACTTTGCAGATCCTGGTCGCAGTGTGGGTTCTGGTCTCACTGCTGGTCCTGGTGTGGGTGCCAGCCCCGGTGTGGATCCCGGTGCTGGTGTAGTTCTGGGTCCTGATCCCGGTGCATGTCCCAGTGCTGGTGCAGGTGCGTGTGGAGCTCCCGATACCGCTCCCGTTCCCCGGCAGGTGGCAGCCCCTCTCCCGCACGCTTAGGTTCCCATTGCCGTTCCCACTCCTCGGCAGCTGTCGGCCCCTCTCCCGTTCCCTCTCCTGCTCCCTCTCCTGTTCCCGTTCCCACTCCTCGCCAGGTGTCGGCCCCTCTCCCGTTCCTGTTCCCTGTCCCGCTCCCCGGCAAGCGGCAGCCCCGCTCGCTCCCTGTCTCTCTTCCGTTCCCTCTCCCGGTCTGGGTCCCCGTGCGGTTCGCCTGGCAGGTGGCAGCCTCGCTCGGTGCTGTCCCGTTCCCGGTCCCTATGCGGGTCGCCCGGCGGGCAGCAGCCCCGCTCTGTGCTGTCCTGGTCCCGCTTCCTGTGCGGGTCGCCCGGCAGGCAGCAACCCCGCTCGGTGCTGTCCCGGTCCCAATCCCTGTGCGGGTCGCCCGGCAGGCAGCAGCCCCGCTCGGTGCCGTCCCGGTCCCTGTCCCTGTGCGGGTCCCCCGGCGGGCAGCAGCCCCGCTCTGTGCTGTCTCGGTTCCGGTCCCGGTCCCTGGACGGGTTGCCCGGCAGGAAGCAGCCCCGCTCGGTGCTGTCCCGGTCCCCCGGCAGGTGGCAGCCCCGCTCCCCAGCCCCGCGCACGCGCATTGTCCGCTCTCCTCGGTTCCGGCCGCCGCTTCCTTCCCGCAGGCCCCGGGGCGCCCCGAGCCCACCTGTGGTGGGCGCCGACACGCCCCCGTACCCTCCTACTCTCACCCCGGCACCCCCCGCTCCGCGGCCCCCACACCCCCAACACCCCTCCGTCCCGGGCGGTGGCGGCTCCGGCGGCTCCGGCGGCTCCGGTTCCTCCGCCCCTTCCGCCCTCCCGCCCCCCGCACCCCCCCGGTCCCGGAGCCCCCGGCGGCACCGCATGGAGCAGCGGGCGGCGGGCTGAGCCCCCGCGCGGAGGTGAGCGAGTGCTGGAGGCACCGGGGCATCTGCACCCCCAGCCCCTGTGCAGAGCGCTCGGAGCGCAAACAATGGGGCGGGAGGGGATACAGGAGGGGATGCTGGGGGATGGGGGGGATGCTGGGAGGATAGAGGAGAGGGTGCTGGGGGGATTCAGGGAGGGGATTCGGGGGGGGGATGCTGGGAGGATGCAGAGGGAGTTCCGGGCGGGGATAGTGGGGGGCTGCATGAGGAGGTGCCGGGGGGGAGGGTGCTGGAGTATGTGGGGGATGCAGGACAGGATGCGGGGGGGAATTGCTGGGCGAGGATGTTGGGGGGATACAGGAAGGATACAGGAGAGGGATACAGGAGATGCTGGGGACATATGGGGAGTTGCAGTGGGGGATGCTGGGGACATATGGGGAGTTCCGAGGGATATGCTGGGGGCATATGGGGTGGAGGGGGAGATGCTGAGGGAGTGCAGCCACCTCCATACTACCCGTGGGTACCCCCATCCCGGGCTGCTCTGCTGCCACTCAGTCCTCATCACCAGGGACCTGGGGGGGGGGGGGGCAGGCCCGTATCCTTCAGCCCCATCTCCAGGGACCCTAAGGGGATGCATCCTTGAACCCCCATCCACAGGGACCCAGACAGGGGTGCATTCTTCACCCCTCCATTCCCAGGAACCTAGGGGAGGGTGTGTGTGCATCTCTGAGCCCCTGTCCCCAGGATCCCACGTCTGGAGGGAGGGGGGCCTGCATCCTTGAGCCCCCAACCCCCGGGACCCCAGCCCAGGGCCGGGGGTGGGGGTGGAAATCCTACAGTCCCTGTCCCCAGGGACCCCAGCCTGGGGCGGGGGCTGCATTCTTCATTCCCAGGGACCTGAGGTAGGAGGGACCCTGGGTGCGGAGACTGATCCATGGACCTCAGCCCAGCTTGGGGGGACTGCATCCTTCCAGCTCCTCCAGACACCAGCATCATCCCCTTCCCCAGGGTTGGTGGGGGGACCAACTTTTCATCCCCATCCTTCCTCTCCATCCCCACCCCATCCAAAGGCCAGGGCCGGTTTGGGACCAGGAGGCCGAGCCCTTGAGCTGCTGGCGGAGTTTTTGAGCGCGGTTGGGGCGGAAGGAGGGTGTTGGGTCCAGGCGTCGGAAGGGGCTGGCAGTGATGTTTTCCTCTTTATTTATTTTTTTTTTGTCAATAAGGCGGTGATGGGTTATTTATAGCAGCGGCTGTTGCTCTGGCGGTTGATCAAGAGCGAAAGGGGCCGTGCCATCGTGTGGAAAACAAAGTAAAAGAGCTAATTAAAATCAAAGGTGCAAAGGCTGGGGAGCGTGAGGAGGGGGATTGACAAGGGGGATCTCGCCCCCTGGACCCCCCCAGTGGGATTTATTCCCACTGGGTCCATGCTGGAGGCCATCCTGATCCTGGCACAGTAGTGAGATGTGTGAAAGGATGTGGGAACATCCCTGGGAGAAGGAGGTCCACATCCTCCCGTCCCTCCTCGAGCACCAGCGGGGAAGCGGGGGGGGTGATGATAAAACAAAGCTTCGTGGTGGGGAGCAGCAGCGGGATGAGCCCCCTGGGATGTGGTTCCCATGGCATTCAGGGTGCAATTCACCCCACAACTGCTGCCTTGCCTCCATCCCTTTTGTTTTGGGGTGTATGCTGGCTAAAACACCTTTCAACCACATCCCAATGTAACCCAAGCCTGCACCAGGATGGCTTCGCTGACAGCCACCCTTCTCTGCACCACATCCCCATTCCTGGGGACACCCCATCACCCTCTGGGATGTGGGAAGGGGATGCTGGGGCGGTTTGTTGGGTAACAAGGGACAAAATAGCCCTGAATGGGTTCAGAGGAGGCCACAAAGATGATGCGAGGGCTGGAACACCTCCCATATGGGGACAGGCTGAGAGAGTTGGTGATGTTAAGATAGGAGAAAGAGAAGGCTCCGGGGAGACCTTAGAGCAGCCTCCCAGGGATGCAGGAAAGCTGGGGAGGGTCTCTTGATCAGGGAGTGCAGGGATAGGATGAGAGGGAAAGGTTTTCAGCTGAAAAAGGGGAGATTGAGATGAGATCTTAGGAAGAAATGTTCCTCTGAGGGTGGTGAGGCCCTGGCAGAGGTTGCCCAGAGAAGTGGTGGCTGCCCCTTCCCTGGAGGTGTTCAAGGTCAGGTTGGTTGGGGCTTTGAGCCCCCTGATTCAGTGGGAGGTGTTCTTGCCCATAGCAGGGAAGATGGAACTGCATGGGTTTTGAGGTTCCTTCCAATCCAAACCATTCTATGACTGGGTGCTCATGGGCAAGAAGAGGTCCAGGAAACCCTGTCTGCACCAAGGAGACCAGGAACAGCATCTCTCCGGCCTTACAACTACTCCCCAAGGCTCCTTCTGCGCTCTGAAAAGCAGCATTTTCTTCTTTTAAAAACAAAAAAGAGAAGCAAAACCCCCAAAATAAATAGGAAGCCCCTGCCTTCGCCCTGGCAGCCAAGGCTGGGTCAGGGGAGCAGTAGTGAAACCCTCGCTCGCTGACGAGATCAAGGAGGAACGGTTTGCTTTCGATTAGAGCAATCGTAGGTGTTACCTGTAATAGCGGGCGATAAGATCTGTTGGAGAGAACGAGGATGTTGTCTGTTTTAGGTCTGGTTGTTATCTGAAGTTTAAAGAAATTCAGGTTTTTGAGCACTGGCTTAGGGTGAGATGGATGAGCGGAGTGGGTGGTGTTTACACGCCCGTTTCCAACAGGATTGAAGCTTTCGGGCCATCTACAACTAAACTTTATTTAAAATAGAGCCATCCTTAGCTGGTGCCAAGCTGGTGCCTCAGGCTAATTGAATTTGAAATGGAAATGCAACATCTTTCTCCCCCAGACCATCCCATGGTGCCAGTGCTTTTTAGGCTGGGGTCCCAAATTCCATCTGGGTGCCATCCCAGCCTTCCTGCGGGTTTGGCACAGCACGATTTTGGCAGGAAAAGGAAGTGCTAGTGATCAACAAGAGGAAAGGTTTCCCTTGGCTTGTTTCTCTGGTGCCCTTTGGATTATTAGGGTGGTAAAGGTACTGGCTATACCTGCCCTACCTGGTGTGCGGCCATCACGCCAGGCTTCTTGGAGGGAAATCCAGGAGCAGGGCTAGGAAGGAGGTGGTGGGGACCTTTTTGAGGTGCAGTGTTGGGCTGAGCTTGCTCACCACGGTGCCTGGGCAGAGCGACTTGAGGGATGCCGAGGATGGAATCCCATTGCGTTGCTCAAGGGATGCAGAGGATGGAATCCCATTGCGTTGCTCAAGGGATGCAGAGGATGTGATCTCATTGTGATGCTCAAGGGATGCAGCGGATGGGGATGACATGGATGCAGTTTTCGGTAGAAAAAAGGCCAGTGGATTCCCCTGCATGGCCCCAGCTGCTTCCCCAAGCCCCTTTATGGGGATTTGGAGTTTCTAGGAAACCCTGCTAGGAAAGTAGCCAAGCCTGGTGCTTGGCTCTGCTGAACTCGTTGGGCTGCACCCTGGCTGGTTTTTTGATTGGTATTTATCTTTTTTAAGCTGACTTCTGCTGCTGCACGTGGTCCTTGGGGAAGCACCCCTTGCTGTAGGAGAGAAGGGTGATGCCTTTATTTTCCCGGCAGGGAAGGCAGGGGGTGCTACCTTTAGGCTCTGGATCAGTGCTAGCATCACTGCATCCTTCTCCCACCCCAGCATCACGGCATCCTTCTCCCACCCCAGCATCCCAGAGAGATGAGCCCTGCTGGTGGAAGTAAACATGGGCACGCAGTTGGGGCTGGCCTGGGTGATGGCGGGTGACGCGCTCGGCAGGAACTGCTGGCTGTCACATGAGGCCACCGCAGGCAGCGGCGCGTGCAGGGTGCTGGTTGGCAGCAGCTCGGTGCTCTCAGGGGTGTGTGGTTTCCTCCTCTTCAGAAAACCTCAGCTTGGAGGCAGAAATTAGGTAACAATTATCCCAATCACAAATCCAGGCTGGGCGGAGAATGGATTGGGAGCAGCCCTGTGGAGAAAGACTTGGGGTGCTGGGGGATGAGAAGCTCAACATGAGCCAGCAACGTGTGCTCACAGCCCAGAAACAACCGTGTCCTCGGCGCATCCAAAGCAGTGGGACCAGCAGGGCCAGGGAAGGGATTCTGCCCCGCTGCTCCACTCTCGTGAGAGCCCACCTGGTGCCCTGTGTCTGGAGTCCTCAGTACAGGAAGGGCATGGAGCTGTTAAGAGTCCAGAGGAGGCCACACAGATGATCTGAGGGCTGGAGCAGCTCCTGTAAGAGGACAGGCTGAGAGAGCTGGGATTGTTCAGCCCCAGGAAGACCTTAGAGCAGCCTCCCAGGACTGAAAGGGGCTCCAGGAAAGCTGTAAAGGGGCTCTTGATCAGGGAGTGCAGGGATGGACATGGGGACGAGGTTTTTCAGCTGAAAGAGAGGAGATTGAGATGAGATCTTTGGAAGAAATGTTTTTCTCTGAGGGTGGGGAGGCCCTGGCACAGGTTGCCCACAGAACTAATAGGTGCCCCATCCCTGGAGTTGTTCAAGGCCAGGCTGGATGGGGCTTTGAGCACTCTAATCCAGTGGGAGGTGTCCCTTCCCATGGCAGGGGGGTGGAACTGGATGGTCTTTGAGGTCCCTTCCAACCCAAGCCATTCTGTGATTCTATGACTGCAAATCAGGCTGTTGCTTAAATTCACCCTCGGAGGGAAGAGGGGCTACACTGAAATAGGGACGGGGGCTTGGGGAGAGGCTGTGCCAGTGCCATTATCCACCTCCCCCTCTACAATCGATAACAAATTTCTCACACTATATTTATAACAATGCCGCCATCCAAGGCCACGAGATTCCACAGTCCGGGAAGGTAAAAATGCAGGAAGCGTGTTCCTCTTGGTGGGATTTGCTGGGACAGTTTCCTTTTTACAAGAGGGGGAAAAAGATGCTGTTTATAAAGGCTCAAAAGCCTGAAGGCAGGCTATAAATTTTGTATCCTCTCTGCATCTATAAAATATAAATTCTGGCGGTGTTTGTGAGCTGAAAGCCCAAAGAAGTGTCCTGCGGGACTGGAAAGATCCTGCTCTCACGCAGGTTGTTAAATGGCTTTTCCAGCCTTCAGGTGGACTGTGGTCTGGGGATGGACCCTTGGGCATCCCTTCCTGGTGATGCTTTCTAGCATCCCTACCCGGCTTTGGTCAGGATTCTCCAGGTGGAGTCACATCTCGGGTGAAACCTCCATTGTGTTGCTTTTTCTCCTTTGGTTGGTTTAAAAGTGCAGAGTCGGAGTGGCGGGCCGGTGGGAAGCGCCGACTCAGCTCTTTGGGGACAAGCAGCTCCTTGAGCAACACCCGTAGCTGGGTTCTGTTCAGCATCAGCACAGGGTGCTGGATGGGGAACAGGGCTGCAAATGGGAAATTCCCGAAGCAGGGGAAGCAGGGGCACCTCCTCTTAAACCGGTTCTTTCCAGCCTTTAGCTGAACCTCGTTGCAGCCTCCCAGTACTGAAAGGGGCTCCAGGGAGCTGGGGAGGAGCTCTGGATCAGGGAGTGCAGGGATAGAATGAGGGAGAATGGTTTACAACTGAAAGAGGGGAGATCTTAAGAAGAAATGTTTTCCTGTGAGGGTGGGGAGGCCCCGGCCCAGGTTGCCCAGAGAAGTGGTGACTGCTCTGTCCCTGGAGGTGTTCACGGTCAGGTTGGATGGGGCTTTGAGCACCCTGATGCTGTGGGAGTTGTCACTGCCCATGGCAGGGGGGTTGGAACTGGATGGCTCTAAGGTCCCTTCCATCCCAAACCATTCCATGGATACCTCGCTGGAGTGACAGAATGTATTTTATTCCATATTTTCCTTGGAATGCATTTTGGACTGGCCTTATCTGAAGCCTTTGCTGAAATTTTTGCTCGGTTCCTGGTGTAAATTCAGAATTCAACCAAAAATCAGTGGGAAGACAAAGAGGGTTTGAACTTGGGGCTTTTTGAGGGGGAAACAGCGTTCCCAGCTGATGCTCTCCCATCCAGCATCATCCAGCACTGCCCTCCCTTGGGTCCTAGCCACTTCCATGGCAGTGTCTCCAGGCTCATGAGTGCCGTCAAGTTGGGTCTGGATGCCTTCTGGAGAGACTTTTCTTCATCAACAGCCCTGAAAACCAACCCAACATGGAAGCCCAGATGCTGTGGTGATGGGCTTCACTGGAAACTCCAGCACTCAGCATTAGGTCCCTGTGCTCTGTCCGCAGGGCTGAGTGTCTGAGCCTTGGTTGCTCCCCTCTGATGCCAAAAATAAAAGGGTAACGTGGCGTGTGCCCGCTCCAGAGGAAGGTGAAGGAGGTGATGGCAGTGTGACACCTTTTCCAGAGGGGTCTGGGCATGGTTGTGGTGGAAATGGGCCCGTGTTTGCACCCGCTCTCTTCCTCCCCGTGGTTCTGCCCCTTTATCTTCTTCCTCCTCCTGTCTCTGCTGGCTTTGCCCCTTTTTTCGGTTCCTCCTTCCCAAAATGTTCAGAACTGCTGGCTGCTGCTGACGGCAGGGCTAGGAGTGGTGGCCGTCAATGGCCCTGGATCCATACGATGGATTAATCAATGTATTTTGGGATGTGCGGGCAGGGATGCTCTGCCTGCATCCCACACATCCTGCTCTGTGCCTCCAGCCTGGTGTGATCCCAGCGTCCTGGCCCAAGAAAGCTGGGTTTGATGCCGGAGCCGGTGACTTCATCTCTTCCTGGGGATGGAAGCAGTGAGAATAAAGCCGGGTTTGTTCCCCTCCCACGCACCAGGGCAGGATGCGACCCAGCCTGGGGCCTCAGGGCTCTGCTGGGGGAGCACAGCCCCCCCATCAGTGCATCCCGTGGGGATTTAGGAACCGGCGGAAGCTCCTGTGTCCCAGAGTGCTGATGGATTTTATCATGCAGGAAATCGATTTCTTCTCTTGTTTCTTTTGGATCCTGGGCCTGGGAAGCTCGCAGGGTTGGATATTTCCACTCATGGCTCCCCAGGCACCATGGGAGAACGGGGCTCTGGCTGCACAGCCCCAGGGAAGGGCCTGGGATGCTCGCTGAACGTGGGGCTCAAGGGCAGCTGCACCTCACTGCCGCGTGCCTCAATTTCCCCCTTGGTGTGCAGCGACCGTGCATGGCCCTGCTGACAGCCCCCAGACATGGGAGGAGGCAGTCGTGCATGTGCCAGGCAAAGGGTTCAAAGCTTCTCCTTGGATCAGCCATGGTGTGGCCAGCAGGAACAGGGCAGGGATCATCCCGCCGGACTCAGTGCTAGTAAAGCCACACTTCGAATCCTGGGTTCAGTTTTGGGCCCCTCACTACAAAGGAGGACATTGAGGGACTGGAGTGCATCCGGAGAAGGGGAACAGAGCTGGGGAAGGGTCTGGAGCCCAGGGGTTCTGGGAGCGACTGAGGGACCTGGGGCTGTTCTGCCTGGAGAAGAGGAGACTGAGGGGAGACCCCATCACTCCCTGCAGCTCCTGAAAGGAGACTGTGGTGAAGTGTTTGCTGCTCTCTCAAGTAACAAGTGACTGGATGAGATGAAACGACCTCAATTTATGTCAGTGCAGGTTTAGATTGGATATTGGGAAAAATGTCTTCACTGACAGAGTGGTGAAACACTGGCAGAGGCTGCCCAAGGCAGTGGTGGAGTCTCCATCCCTGGAGGGGTTCAAAAAATGTGTGGCCGTGGCACTTTAGGACATGGTTTAGCACGGTGGGGCTGGGCTGAGGGTTGAACTGGATGATCTTAGAGGTCTTTTCCAAGCTTAACGATTCTATGATTGTACCACAGTGCAGGAACCACCCTGTGCTGCGGAACAGGTTTCGGCTGCCCCTGGAGATTCTCTCTGCTCACTTCCCATCCCCAGCCATCTCCATCCCTCTTTTTTTCCTTGGATCATTGATGCAGATGCTGCAGTGGCCGCGCAGCATGTAAAACCTCTGCTCTTAAGAAGCTGTATCCATGCAAATACCTTATAATCCGGGTGAGCAGCTCCATGCTGGGCTGGTCCCTGGCTGTGGGGGGGCCAAGGGGACCTGGAGCTCTCACTTTCCCATCAGTCTGGGGATGTTTGGAAGCAGCACCTCGAATGGGACCTGGTCCTTTCTTGGCAGTAGAAGAGATGCTCACGTGGCCCAGGGAGCATCTTTTGCAGGGGAGCTGCATCATCCTTCCGCAGCCCTTCCTGCCGTGCCGGTTCTCAGTTGTCCTTTCCCCCTCCAGGTCTCATGGTACCAAGTGAGGTGTCCCCACTGTGAGATTCGCACCTCAACCTCCAGAGAAGATGTCAGGGATGCAGGTAAGTGCCGGGCGAAGAAGAGAGGCAGGGATGGAGCCGGCTCTTCAGCCTTTCCATTGGCTTAAGAGATGACCCAGGGCGAAGTAGGGACGTGGGGACACTTCGTCGCCATTCCCTCGTGCCCCTGCAGAAGCCCAGCACGGTGGGCACCTGCATTTTTGTGTGTCCTCCCCTTCTCCCTGTCCCCATCTCAGTTTACAAACATCATCTGAGCTCGCAGAGCTGCCCCAAATCCCCCAAACTGCTCCTGCTTTAAGTGGATCCCATTTAGATTTCCATCAGAGGCAGAGGAGCCCCACGTGCCCATGGTGGGGGGATCCCCATGGGTCGGGGGGGCACAGGAGTGGGAGATGTGCCCAACCAGACTCCAACACTGTCCCCCTCTCCCATCAGGCCGTTTGGCCATCCGGTACAGAATGTATCGCCAAGTACAACTTCCACGGTACCGCCGAGCAGGACCTGCCCTTCAGCAAAGGAGACGTCCTTACCATTGTCTCTGTCACCAAGGTAAGACCATCCCCTCCCCACGGACCCTGCCCTGGGCTGGGATCTCCATGGGATGCATCCATGGGAGCATCCCTGCACCCCACGACACAGTGTTTGCTGTGTGCCGCTGGGATCCCTGTGTCCCGCTGAAAGTCCCACAGAGCCAGCAGGGCAGGAATCGGGCCATGTGTTCAGTTAATTAATCCACGGCCTCGTTAGTTAAGGTTTCTCCAAAATGGAAGCCTCTCAAGTGCCTCCCGGGATGTGGAGGAGGGAGGGGGGAGGCTCATGATCAGGGAGCGATGCTGTCTGCAGCGCTGGGGGAGAAGAAGGGAGAGGCCATGGGTTGGTCCAAGATGCCACTGAGATCGTAGTGACCATGGGGACTCAGCTCCTCTTGGCCACTGGCATCGGGGTTTGGTGGCCCCTGGCCTTTGCAGTCGACCCTGCCCACCCCATCCCACCTCCTCGGAGCCATGGGGTGGGAAAGGGGAGGCAGTGCTGACCCCCATGGACTCCTAGAGTGGGATGCTGCTGTCTCTGGAGGCCACAGACTCTTGGTGCCATTTGTACTGTCCCCACAGGATCCCAACTGGTACAAGGCGAAGAACAAGGTGGGCCGGGAGGGCATCATCCCCGCTAACTACGTGCAGAAGCGGGAAGGAGTGAAAGCTGGGATCAAGCTCAGCCTCATGCCGTGAGTATCCACGGATACCCATGGATGGATCATTTTGCATCCCAGAACCACCAGTGACGCCCTGTCTGCAGGAGCCGGGGCCGAGTCCAGGGTTGGGGACCAGGAAGAGGGGATCAGGATGCCATGGAAGGGCGTGTGTCATGGGATGGATGGGGGCTGCACAGAGGAATGTGGGCAAGCAGGCAGGGGTGAAGGTTGCCCATAACCACAGCCCCACAGGGGTCTGGCCAGCACGTCCCCAGTCCGTGACCTATCCCGTTGCAGGTGGTTTCACGGGAAGATCACGCGGGAGCAGGCAGAGCGGCTGCTGTACCCCCCCGAGACGGGGCTCTTCCTGGTGCGGGAGAGCACCAACTACCCCGGGGACTACACCCTGTGCGTCAGCTGCGAGGGGAAGGTGGAGCACTACCGCATCATCTACTCCTCCAGCAAGCTGAGCATCGACGAGGAGGTCTACTTTGAGAACCTCATGCAGCTGGTAGAGGTGAGATCTCACCTGTGGACAGGAGCTGCCAGCGCTCTTGTCCCCAGCCTGGGGACCATAGGTCTGAGGTTTTGGGGGGACATAGGCATCAGAGCAGGTCTGGAGCCTGGTGAGACCTCTCTGCTGACCCCCATGGGGATGGGCACCCTGGGGGAAGGTGGGGGATGGGGGCAGGATGGAGAGGGTGGCTGGATGTGCAAGGGACAGAGGGACCAGGAAGACGTAGACCCCCACTGGTCCCATCCATAGCCTGATGCTGCCACCTGGTGGGATTTGAGAGCCTGGCATCACCTTGGTGGGGACCCCCCAACCTCAGGATGCCGGCACGTGTCCTGGTAGCAACAGGACTGCCCCTCATCTGCGTCTTCCCCCCAGCATTACACCACGGACGCCGATGGGCTCTGCACCCGCCTCATCAAACCCAAGGTGATGGAGGGGACGGTGGCAGCACAGGATGAGTTCTCCCGCAGTGAGTGGCTCTGGCCCTTCCCCGGCTCCTGGGGACCCCCCAGCACCCTCTCACTCTGCCTTTACTCCCCCTGTAGGCGGCTGGGCCCTCAACATGAAGGACCTCAAGTTGCTGCAGATCATTGGGAAAGGGGAATTTGGAGGTGAGCCCAGTGTTCCCACCACCACGGTGGCCCTTAGGGAGGTGGGGGGGGCTCCTCTGTGCCCCCCCAGGGTGATGGGGGGAGGCCCCAGGAGGCCGGGATGCTTCCCAGTGCCTCCTTGCCCATGTCTCTCTGCCCGCAGATGTGATGCTCGGGGATTACCGGGGGAACAAAGTCGCCGTGAAGTGCATTAAAAATGATGCCACAGCGCAAGCCTTTCTGGCGGAGGCGTCTGTGATGACGTGAGTGTCACCAGGGAGGGAACACAACGCGAGGGAGGGGGCAGCTCTGTCCATACGAGAGGAGGCGGGTGGTCCCCAATGCCCTGCAGGGACCGTGGGAGCTCCCCCTCCTCCCCAAACCCCTGTCCTGAGCCCTCCTGCGCCGCACAGGCAGCTCCGACACAGCAACCTGGTGCAGCTCCTGGGGGTGATCGTGGAGGAGAAGAGCGGCCTTTACATCGTCACCGAGTACATGGCCAAGGTGAGATCCCCACCCCGGGACCCTGCCCTCCCACTCTGCCCCCCTCTTCCCCCATGCAGGGTCCCAGGGTTTCACACAGCTTGGTGGTCCCAGCTTGGGTGACATCTGCCTGGGACCACCATGAACTGTTCCGTGCCCCATTGCTGGCTCTGAGGGAGGGACATCATCCCCAGGTCCTACCCCACAAAGTTAAGGAAGTCATCCCCACGTCCTGCCCCACTAGGGAAGGACGTCATCCCCAAGTCCTGCCCCACCAGGGAAGGACATCAGCTCCGAGTCCTGCCCCATGAGATTAAGGACATCATCCCCAGGTCCTGCCCCACCAGGGAAGGACATGAGCTCTGGGTTCTGCGCCATGAGATTAAGGACATCATCCCCCGGTCCTGCCCCTCCCGGGAAGGACATCATGCCCTGGTCCTGCCTCATGTAGGAGGGGACGGTGGATGGTATGCTGACCCTGGTGGCACCATCTCTCTTCATCCTTCCAGGGCAGCCTAGTAGATTATCTGCGCTCACGTGGGAGGTCGGTCCTCGGTGCAGACTGCTTGCTGAAGTTCTCCTTGTAAGTACGGCAGCGAAACACCCAAGGGTTGGCCATGCCCACCACCCTGACCTGCACCCACAGGTGTTTTGGGGCCACCTCACCAACCCCCTTCTCCCTCCTGTCCCAACCAGAGATGTCTGTGAAGCCATGGAGTACCTGGAAGCCAACAACTTTGTCCATCGGGACTTGGCAGCGAGGAACGTCCTGGTCTCAGAGGACAACATTGCGAAGGTCAGTGATTTCGGGCTGACCAAAGAAGCCTCCTCCACGCAGGACACGGGGAAGCTGCCGGTCAAGTGGACGGCGCCAGAAGCACTTAGAGAAAAGGTGGGTGAGCAGAGTGGGAGGGGCTGTGTGACACAGCCCAAGTCTGGGCACATCATGGGTTACCCACTCAGAGATGGAGCCCCAGTTCCTGCTCTCCAAACCCCCAAAAAACAACTGCCCTGTGGGTGACGAAAATCATAGAATCATGGAATGGTTTGGTTTCTAAGGGATCTTAAAGTTCATCCAGTTCCACCCCCCTGCCATGGGCAGGGACACCTCCCCACTGGATCAGGGTACTCAAAGCCCCATCCAGCCTGGCCTTGAACACTTCCAGGGATGGGGCAGCCACAGCTTTTCTGGGCAACCTGTGCCAGGGCCTCCCCACCCTCACTGTGAAGAATTTCTTCCTAATGTCCAATCTAAATCTCCCCCCTTCCAATTTAAAGCCATTACCCCTCGTCCTGTCACTCAAGACCCTTGTGAAAAACCCCTCCCCAGCTTTCCTGGAGCCCCTTTCGGTACTGGGAGCCTGCTCTAAGGTCTTCCTGGAGCCTTCTCTTCTCCAGACTGAACAACCTGTCCTCACAGCAGAGGTGCTTCAGATCTGCTGCCCGATCCCTGTCTGAGCCTGCTCATAGGGTTTCTCTCCTCTCTCTCCAGAAATTCTCCACCAAGTCGGATGTATGGAGCTTTGGGATCCTCCTCTGGGAAATCTACTCCTTCGGGCGAGTGCCTTATCCGAGAATCGTAAGTATGAACCACCCCAATCCCCTCAGCTGGGTTTTTGGAGGGAGGGGTGGGGAGGGGACTAAGCCCTTGTTTTGGGATGGAACTCACCCCCTTCCTCATCCTGAACCCCATTGCAGCCCCTGAAGGACGTGGTACCCCGTGTGGAGAAGGGCTATAAGATGGATGCTCCTGACGGTTGTCCTGCCGTCGTCTACGAGGTGATGAAGAAGTGCTGGACCTTGGACCCTGGCCACCGGCCGTCTTTCCATCAGCTCCGCGAACAGCTAGTGCATATCAAAGAGAAGGAGCTCTACCTGTGAGGGGGGGGGGGGGGCTCCCCCACCCCAGCAGTCACAGGGGACCCACACTGGGGCGGGGGGACTGGGGTGGACGCAGCCCCCCTGCCCGGCACCGGGAGTGGCCAGGAGGGCCCCCTGGGGGTGTCACCCTCCCCAGATTCTCCCAGTCACTTCCAAACTTCCAAATCAATCTTTTATTATTTTTGTTTTTCCAGGTTTTGGGGTTTTTTTTGGTCTCCCAGGCTCTTTTTTTTATTTTTGGGGTGGTTTTTTTTTTCTCAGTTTTTGGGGGGGGGGGGTTGTTTTTTTGGTTGTTTTTTATTATTTCAAGCGGGGCCCAGCTGAGCGCCCGGCATTTTACTAAAGTACGAATCTTATTTTTTAATGTAATTAAAAGAAGAAAAAAAAAGGAAAAAAAAGAGAAGAAAGTTAAAAAATGAATAATAATAAAACAAAGAAGCCAATGAAACGGACACATGAAAAGGAAACCCCAGCGACAGAAGTGATGGTTAAAGGGGAGATGCTGGACTCGCTGCCCATTCAGGAGAGCGCGGCTGCATCCCCAAGAGACGCTTTTTTTTGGGTTGTTTTGCTTTAAACTCGTTGCAATGTTTGCATGCTGTCTCCAGAGGCCTTTTTTTCCAGTTCTGTCCAGTGCTTTATTCTCATGTAATGCTACCAACTGTGAGATTCAAACTGTAATAAAAAACAAAGACCCATTCCATACAGACGCGGCATATCCTGCCTCACTGCCCCTCTTGTCTCCGGCTCTGCTCCCAGGAGATGCAGCCCAGGGGTCCCCTGGCAGGGTACAAGGTAGGGGTGGTCCCTTTGGTTTCCATCTAAGTAGCATCCTGCTGCCCATCTCTGAGTCTGTGCGGGCACAGGAGAGGGGATTTGGGGTGCTTGGTGGCACATGAACATCTTTCAGGATGTGTTTGGAGGATCCTAAGGATTGGACAGCTGTAAGAAATCCATAGGGAACGGCTCCTTGCACCCCACAGAAAGGCTCTAACCCTTCCTCACTGCGAAGAGGTGAATTGAAACCTGCAACCCCCTCCTGCCACCAGTATCCATACTTCAGTCTCCCCCAAACAGGGCTGTTTGCTCCTGCCCAGGGTCCTCACATCATGGAATCATAGAATCACTTGTTTGGAAAAGAGCTTTGACTTCACTGAGTTCAATCGTACCTGTCCACTACTAAACCAGATCCCTGAGAAACTCATCTACGTGTCTTTTGAATCCCTCCATCACTGGGATGAGCAGCCTGGGCATCACTTTGTTCCCCCTGCCCTGCATGAGAACTGATGAGTTTGTGACAGCAGTGAAGCTGCCAAGTGATGCAAACACTCCCCTTTAAGCCAGGCTTTATCTTCCACCCTTGGATTCGCTTGGAGCAGGCAGGGAAAGATCTCAGGATGCCTGGACCTCGTGGAAATTACTCCCTGCCCTGCTCAACCCAGCCAAGTGGCTAAAGAGGGGACCTCCACATTCCAGACCCCCAACTGTCCCTACCAGTTCCCTGCTATCCTGAAGGGTGCTGGGTGGAGGTGGTGTCTGGCAGGTTTAAAATAGTTCCCTTCATCCTAGGCAGAATTATTCAGCGTTAAACAATGTGCGGGACACCAGCTTTACCGACTGCTGCTTTGCAAGCCGCAGGCGAGAGCTCTCGGTCTGGGTTGGGCCAGAGCCTCCTCTTGGGGGAGTCTGAGGAGAAAAATAGGGAGCGCTGGGATGGCGGGCACGGCTTAGGTCTGGGAGGGATGCAGGATGGAGCCCTTGAGAGTCCTTCGGCGCGGCAGCAATAGAAGTCGAGTTCCCCTGCGATGTTGGGGTGTCCAAATGTCTGGAGGGGACAGAACAGGAATGCGATGAGGCTTGATCCACTGTAGGGTTTCGTTTCCCTGGATGAACCTCCCCACCTCCTGTCCACACATCCCTCCCCCTCCATTCCTCCTAGTGCTCCAGCAGGCCCCAGCCGGATAAGCAGCTTTCCTTTTTGGGCTTATGAAGATTAAAGTCATCTACAGGCAAAGCTGGCAAGAAACCTGGCTTTTCAAATGGGGAGAAATGTCCTGCACCTTTGGGTGGTGGCAGACAGCAGCAAGCAGGGAGGAGGTTTGGTCTGGTCACCCACCACATTCCCTCTGCTCCCCTTGTCAGGGGTTCCTGCTGCCAAGAGACCCCTGTCAACCGTGGAAAAGAAGGGGATAATACCTACCCAAAAACTCGTTTAGACCTTTGATTTCCCTCTAAATGGCACTGTGCCCAGTTGTAGGGGCAGGAGGAGGGATTTGGGCTTGGTGACATATCAGCATCCTTCAGGATGTGTTTGGAGGATGCCAGGGGTTGGGCAGCTGTAAGAAATCCATGGGGAATGGGTCCTTGCACCCCATGCAAGAGGTTTACCCTTTCATCACTGCAAAGAGGTGAACCGAGCTCTACCAAGTCCCTTGTGCCTCAGTTTCCCCCATACAGACTTGTTTGCTCCTGACTCCTGTCTCTGAGGCCCCCCCCTTTCCACTCTGGGCTGCTACCTGATGATCCACAGCCTGTATCCCACCCAATGTTGTCTCCCCGGGCATTTGGGGTTGTTCCCATCAGTTGGGAACCCCTCAGTAGCTCTGTCCCCTGCCATTCCCACGGGAAGAGGGAACAAGCTCCTGTATGACACCCAGGGGCCACTGTGGCTCTGGGGTGCTGGCTCACAATGTGTCCCCCTCCTCCTCCTCCTCCTCTTCCCGAGGTCGGCACTGGGCCCAGTTCTGTCAGATCCCATCCTGCCTCAAGTTTGTGGTGTGAATCATTGTCAGCAGGAGCAGGCAGGGAGTTCTCTCTGCTGCCAGTGCCCGTGCAACAGCAAAACTGGACCTTGCCTCTCCCCAAGCCTTTGCCACATGACATCCAAGGAGGATGGAGATGCAGGGTTTAAACCCCTCCTGAAGATTCAGTCTCCAGTTCTTGCTGCCCTCGCACCCCTCCTCTCTGCAGAGATGCTCAGGATCCCAGCCTGGACCAGAGCTCAGCATCCCCAGCTGGATCAGGGTAGCAGCTGGGTTGGGAACACCTGGAATTGGCACTTCTTTGGTATCCAGAAGCTGCAGGAGATGAAAGGATGATCTCCAAAGTCACACATCCTTTGCTTTTAATTCCCTATCCATCACTTTGCCAGCTCCTCCACCTGCCCCTCACACCCCACCCCCACACACACACACATGGACTCACTGGGGGGTCACCCTGGCCAGAGCATCTCCAGTGCTGGCTCCTGCTCCCTCTTGGGAGCATCCAGAGACACGGAGAGCCTTCCTCTTCTAAACAAATGAAAAACTAAGACTCGCTTCAAAGGAAACCAGAGCTCCCATCTGTTCCCAGCGTCCAGCTGCAGCAATTGATGCTGCTTCCCATTTCCCAGGGCTGCAATGTATTCATCCTAAGAGGAGGGGGTGTAATGGGCCCGGGCAGGTCACCTCACAAGCTGCCCTCTGCTTAAGTCCCTCAGGGCTGCTTGGAACAAATTACCAGCTCTAATTATGGCCCGACAAGGCTCCTTCTGCTCCATCCTTGACAAATGGGCTTCTGAACCCCTGGCAGACCTTGCCAGCATCTGTGTGCTGCCTGCACCTCCTCCCCCTCCACGACTGACTTTGTCACAAGGACTATTTTTAGTGTGATGTACAAAGCCATTCCCGTCACCGTTTGGTGTCGTTCACCTCTCCAGCTCCTCTCTGTGTGTCTTTTCCTTCTGAGAACTCCAGGAAATGAAGGCAAGGCTGGAAAGATGCCCCGTGGGAAAACTGTGTGTGTGGCGGTGTGTGTGTTTTGGCTGGCGTGTGCCTTTGCTCCGGGCTTGCTCTCCACCACCGGGAGTGAAGCAGCACATGGTCTCCCCATGTGCCTGTTTACATGCTCTGTGTGTCTGTCCGGGTGTATTTATGTCACTGCCTGGGTGCAGACTCTATCGTGGGAACCCCCACCCCCACTCGAATCACCTCCCTCTTCTTCCTCACCCCCCAACAGCATCATTCCTCCCAGCACGTGTATAACCACTCCTGCTCCGTGCAACCTCCTCTTCTGATAATGCACCCCCAAACCACTCCATCCCTTGGAGGAAAGGCTGTCCACCCCTTCTACACAACTCTGGCAGGAGCATCCCCATCCCATCCATCCCAAACCCCTCAGAACCCTTATTCCATGTCTGCACAGTGTGGTGCTCAGCCAGACACCGTGATGAGATGAGTGGGTTCAGAGGAAAGTGGGGAGCTATCTCAGCAGCATCCCTGCTCCCAGCTTCCCATCCCAGGTACCATTCAGATCTTCTGGCAGATGCTCTGCCAGGACACCCCAGGGTGAGGACAGCCAGACAAGGTGCCGGGTTTGTCAGGGTGAAATAAACGGCCTAGAAATAAATAGAGAAGGTCTGGTCCTTTCTATGGGCTGGCGTTAAACCTCCCTGGGCAGAGAGGGCTCAGATGTCCTCCAGCTTGTGGGGATCTGAACAAAATCATTGCTTGCCCAGGTGTGTGCCCCTACCAGAGCAATACATTGCACAGAGCAGTAAAGGGTATTCCTTAGCAAAACCATACCAGCAATATCAGGATTTAGTTGGTTATGTCCTGGGAAAGAGAAGAGGTGGGTATCACCCTGTAAAGGACCCCTCAACTTCTTCCTTCATGCCCCTCTCTCTCTCAGCCTGAGCTGCCACGAGCACAGGCAGTGACATCCCTGAGGAGGGTTGCTCTGCAGGCACAAGGATGCGTGAGGGCTCGGGATGCAATTAAATACAAGGTTCTTAAAAAAACAGGAATTCATTTTGTGACGCAATATGTGACACAGGCTGTGTGACATACAACCCTAATACCAAAAATGGACAGTAATAACCCCCTGCTTTAGAGTTCCTTCATCCTTAGGCAATAATAACAGAACGCTTTGGGTTGGAAGGGACCTTAAAGCCCATCCAGTTCCACCTCCCCTGCTATGGGCAGGGACACCTCCCACTGGATCAGGTTTCATAGCCCCATCCAATCTGGCCTTGAGCACCTCCAAGGAGGGGCAGACATTACTTCTCTGGACAACCTCTGCCAGGGCCTCCTCACCCTCTCCCTTCTTTCACCTTAAAACAATTCCCCCTCATTCTATCTCTGCTCCCTGATCCAGAGCCCCTCTACAGCTTTCCTGGAGCCCTTTTCAATACTGGGAGTCTGCTCTGAGGTCTCCCCCGAGCCTTCTCTTCTCCAGGTTGGACACCCTCAACTCTTCCAGCCTGTCCTCATATTGGAGGTTCTTTCAGAACATAAAGGTTTGGCTCTGTAGGAACAGGAAGGTTTTTACATTGAAATGGCCTTCCTAGGTCACGGAAAGGCGTCTTTCATTCCATTTCCATCCAGCGCTGACTGCTACATCGTGTTTTATCTTTCTCAGCCAAGACAAACTTTGGATGATTTTATCTTTATTTAATTACATTCAAGTAACACAAAAGGAAGTCATTTTATTTGATAATTTCCAACACCTTTACCCTAAAGTTTCTTTATTCTTTCTTTTAATGCTGCAGTGGCACTCTGGGCAGTGGAGAAAACACTGCCCTTTGAAAGGATGTGATGTTCAATATTTTACAATATTTTCCCTTGGTCTTCTGGCAGCTGAAGCCTAGAATCACAGAATGACCTGAACTGGAAGGGGCCCACAAGGATCCTGCATAGGACAACCTCAACACTCACACCACGTGTCAGTGGGCATTGGCCAAATGCTTCTTGAACATTGTCAGGCTTGGTGCCAGCTTGTGTAGGTCCATAACAGGGCTGTCCCCCCTGAGGTCCCTCTGCATTTCTCCCTCAGATCCCAGTGCTTCAGCACCTCAGCATTTTCTTAATAACTTCTTAATAGCTGTCTCAGAGTTGTCATTACCTTCTTACAGCTTAAGTAGTTTACACGGAGAAGCTGAGAGTGCCAGTGAGGATACACAACATAATTTCATTGGCTGCTCTATGGGGAAAAAAAGATGCTTCAGAAGAGGTAATTAGCATTGAGGTTTAATAGGAGGCTGTTCTATTGCTTTTCATTGGTGGAGAACTCAAAAAAAACGGGCAGATGTCCTCGATGGTCCCCTAGGCAAGAGACACCCCACAGCTCTTTGCCCAGTGGATGTTCCTCTCCCGGCTCTGTTTCAAATGCCACCAACACTGGATGAATATAACTGTGCCTTATCCCCACACCCAGATCAGGTGGCTGCCCTGGCTGGCAGGGTATCCGTGTCCCCATCCCATTGGAGCATCCCCATCTGCAGGCGGGGATAGCAGCGGAGACTCTGTTCCTGTGCACCCAGGGTCAGGGCTGAGCGTGGAGGTGTCTGTGTTTGCAGTGCCTGTCCCCATCACAAGAAGTGATAATCAACCACCAAGTGCAAGCGTGACTTCTCCCAGCGGAGAGGCTGCTTGCTTTATTTAGAAACGCCTTCTCATTTCCTCCACCATCACGGCTCCAGCAGACACACACTCGTCTTTCCAGGATTAACTCACCTACTCAGGGTCTTCAAAGGTTTAAACCTTTGTGTTCCCTGAATTTCAGGCTGACAGGGATCAGGCTGCTGCCCTTCGATGGCCTCATTTCAAGTCAAGGTCACAGATTTTCCCCTCTCCTGTGCAATCTATGGAATCACTCCAAGAATCAGCCAATGCTGGCCATTTCTGGCCCCCTTCAGGGATCTCTGGAGCATCCTATGAGCCTCTGATGGAGGAGAGATCTTCCTGGTGTGGCTTCGGAGCTACTTACCTGGAAGAAGGAGCTGAAATGATCCTTCTCACCATAGAAAAGGGCATGGAACTGCTTGTGTCCTATTCAAATCAGGTGTCAATGCTGCAAGAGGATCCTCTTAACTTCCACCGGCTTGTCTGAGGTTGGCTGAGGCTGCAGGACATTTCATCTCCCTCCCGTCTAATCCACGGAGATGTGTGATATAGCATAAGCTAATATAATAGGTCATGCAAGGATTTACATCTCATTACAGGTTAGAGTCCTGGGAGGAAGGATGAGTCATTCTTACTTGAATATATTTCAGGGGTAAGGAACACTTAGGCTGCCCAAAGAAAAGCAAATGGGAAATCAACCACCTTGAAGCATCGCTGTATGCTCCATCACCAGCTGTCTGTTCCCTCTGGTTGTCCTCCCTCCAGAAGGGTAACTGACCAAAGAGCCAAAGAGGTGGGAGAGCTGTGAGACCTTGTTGGAGGTCCTTTCCTTCGCCTTTAGCTCCATCCCTATAAAACCAGTTCCCCAACTGCAAATGATCAACCTCGTGGTCACTCTCCATGAGGCACATCCACCTCCTGGCAAGCGAGAATCCCTGTCACGGGTGACTGAGTGCCAGCCGCTGCCAGTGCTCACGTGCTAATTTTCACCTACCTGCTTTGGCCAAGCATTTCTGCTCATCAAGAGCTGCTTCCTCTTAGCTCCTCAGACAGGGAGGCTACATGGTAGCTGACCCATCTAACCCAGCTGGAAAAAATCGGTCCTGACTTCAAGTCTCTTGCTGTTAGTATTTGGATAGAAATCTGGACTGAGCAAAGCTTCCAGGACCAGCCACATCAACAGTCTGTTCTGAACTGACCCGAGGTTTAAACCTGCCTGGCATCCAAGAATAAAGTGGTTCTGGGGCAGAAGCAGGAATGTTTTTCCTCCCCTCTGCCCCTCTTTTCATCCAGTCCTTCTCTGACAAATAGCCAGAACTTGAACACATTGTTGGTGATGGGAGGTCTGTAGAGTGCCTGGGGCTCTCAGCCCATTTCTAAGCAGGCAGTCAAATCTCACTGTGGGCTAAAATTCATTTTCCATGGGCTGTCTATGGGAAGCTGCTTAGAAGGTCTTCAGATCTTTGCTTCAAACAGTTGGTAGGACTCATGAGCAGCCAGTTCAGTGTTTACTCAGGGAGAACAGCAGCCACAGGCGTATCTGAGCAGTGGGGAGAAGCTGGGGGTGATGTTAGAGCTGTGCGGAGCAGTGCATGGGGTGGCTCTCCCTCTGCCTCATGGCAGGGTGCAAAGGCAGTTCCTACACTCAGATGATGCAGGGGGATTCAGCAGCGTTCAGGGGGCTCTGTTCTGCTGGGATTTAGCTGTAACTCCACAGATCCTTCACTGGGACAAATCCCCTTTGTCACTTCCAAAAGTGGGCTCAGCTCAGCAACAGCAGCCATTACTGCCGACCGTGTTATTATCCAGGAAGAAGACATGATTTTTCCTTTTAGTTTTCCTCTTAAGACAAATTTTTGCCTGATCCTACCTTGAGCAAGTAGGGAAGGGAGAAGATGAGCCTATCCCCCCTCCCTCTTTCACTTTATCGTTTCACAGCTGTTCCATCATTTTAATCTGCAGAGATTGTCTTTAAATTTCGGAAATGAAATGATTTCCCACAAGCCGGGATTGGGGTTCGAATCCGCACTCGTATTTCATGAGTGGAGAAGAAAAAAGGGATATACGGCTGCAGCCAAAGGAAATGGCAGGACTGGGAGTGGGGGTAGAATGGGAGCCAGGAGAGGCCAAGGAAATTATGCAATGAAATCAATGCCTGCTCCATCTTCAACCTACTGGTTTAAGTGATCAATGAACGTGTGGGTCCCCGTCCCAGGTCCGGTCTGTCAGCGAGGCAGTGCTTGAGGGACCAACAGCAGCAGAATTAATTAATAAAATTAACACCACTAAGAAAGAGAGGAACAAGCATTTGGGCTTAGATCTACAAGCAAACAACAGTTGTGACTTGTGTTTGGTACAGATGGCTCTGACACAGGGCTGCATCCCAGCTTTTCCTCCAGATGGACCGGAAGGATGGGGAACAGAGTGGGAAAAGGGTTGTTTCCATAGGTTTGCTCTTCAATGGGCTGAATAAGCCAGGTACCATCGATGGTTGCTCCCAGACAGGAGATGAGAGCATGGTGTCCAGGAGGTCATGCAGGGCTCTGGGCTTCATCCAGACCTGAAGTTTCCACCGGGAGACAGCAGTGGGTGGCAGGGAGAGGTGGCAGGGGCAATGGGGACGTGGCAGTGGGAGGTGGCAGGGGGCAACAGGGGGAGGTGGCGGGGACTGGGCAGTGGAGGCCAATGGGGAGTGATGGCAGGGGTGTTGGGGACTGGACAGTGGGAGGTTGCGAGGGGCAGTGCTGCGGAGCGATGGGGTAGGTGAGGACCGGGCAGTGGGAGGTGGCAGGGGGCAATAGGGGGCAATAGGGGGCGATGGGGGGCTGTGGGGACTGGGCGGTGGGAGATGGCTGAGGGCGATGGGAACCGGGCAGTGGGGGGCAATGGGGGGCGATGGCGATGGGGACCGGGCAGTGGGAGTTGGCGGGGGACGGTGGCGGGGGGGAAAAGAGGTGGTGGGGGGTGGTGGGCCATGGGAGGGCGATGGAGACTGGGCGGTGGGAGGCGATGGGGAGTCCGGGGGCGTGGCGGGGGCGTGGCCTCCCACGCGCGCCCCAGAGCTGTCCGAGCCCCGGTGCTGAAGCGCCCGCCGCTCCGCTCGGCTCAAAGCGGCCCCGCCATGGGCATAGGGACGGCACGACCCCGCTGAGCCCCGGCAGCCCCGGCACCCGCGAACCCGGTTCCGCAGCACACTCCAGCTCCTCGGGAACCCTCTGCTTCGGCATCTCGGGAACTCCGCGCCGCCGCACACCGGCATCCCTGGAACTCCGTTCTCCGGCACCCCGCAAGCGCTTCTGCACAGCACCCCGGATCACCGGGAACTGGGTATTCCAGCAGCCCAGGAACTCAACTCCACAGCATCCCAACCCCCAGGAATCCGGTAATCCGGCACCCCGGGAACTCGGTATACCAGCGCCCCGGGATCTCACCTCCACAGCATCCCAGCCCCCGGGAACTCGGTATTCCAGCAATTCAGGAACTCACATCCACATCATTCCGGCTCCCCTGGAGCTCACCTCCACAGCATCTCGTCTCCCTGGGAGCTCACCTCCACAGCATCCCAAGCCCCGGGAACTCCGTAATCCGGCATCCCGGGAGCTCACATCCACAGCATCCCAGCTCCCGGGAACTCGACTCTGCTGATCCCAGATCCTTCATAATCCAGTACTCAGCTCCCTGGGAACTCACACCCACAGCACCCCAGCTTCCCTACTCCTGGCACCCGAACACTGAGTGTATCTCGGCTCCCTGGTGCTCTGGTTCATTCCTAGCCCTGTCCTCTGGCTCTCCCGTTCATCAGCATCCCTACCTTTCCTGCTCCTCGGTACCACAAGATCCCTGTCTCCCCATTAACCACAGTTCTCCCAACACCCCAGCTCTGCCGTAACTCCAAACCCCGACTCCCCGGTATCCGTGCTCCCCCAGCCCCCGTGCTCCTCAGCCCCCTGGGACCGTGACCATGGCATTCATGGTGAAGAGCATGGTGGGGGGGCAGTTGAAGAACCTGACGGGTGGCCTGGGCGGCGAGGAGAAGAGCGAGGGTGAGAAGTCTCCAGCCGAGGCACAAGGCATGACCCGTGAGGAGTATGAGGAATATCAGCGGCAGCTGGTGGAGGAGAAGTGAGTGCAACCGGCACCGGGTACTGGGGTGAGCTGGACACTTGAGATCTCGGTGGGAGATGGGAAACTCCCTCTGCAGCCCCTCATCCCATGCATGGGAGATCTGAGGGGAAAAAGTGCTGGGGGTAGCAGGACCATGAGGGAGTGAAATGAACCTCCTAATCCATTAATCTGCTTCCTTGCCTGGGTAATGGGATTGTTTTCACCCTCCAGTTTGGGCCAGGAGAGATGAAACTGTGGGGAAGTGGAACTTTGCAGAGAACATGGGGGGTATCTGGGTTGTGGGGTGGGATAGAGATGCTCAAACCCCAGGACTGGGGGTGCCGGCTGCTGGTAACTGCCCTGTGTGGTTCACAGGATGGAGAGAGATGCCCAGTTTGCCCAGCGCAAGGCGGAGAGGGCCACGGTCAGATCCCACTTCCGAGAAAAGTACAGGCTCCCCAAGGTATGACCATGTGGATTATGTAGGGGACACAGGGAGCCAAGCCTCAGTGCAGCCCTCACAGGTGTGGGGGACAGACAAGCCCCCTGCTCTCCTGGGAGGGGAAGAGGAACCGGACCCCCTTGGCTGGGTGGGGGTTTTGAGCTACAAAACCTAAGTGTAAGTTAGTTCTGCTAAAAAGCACCCTTCCACCCAAACCTTGCTCCCTTCCCGTCGCCTTGCACACCACACGGCACTAGTCCCAAAGAGCAGGAACCTCAACACACCCCCTCCTGATTGTTTTCCTCTCTTTTGTTCCCTAAATCCAGCTGGATGAGGGAAAAATCACTTTCCCCTTGGACCTCCAGCCCCGTAGTTCAGAGCAGAGCTGGAGTTCCACCTTCCTGGCTGTATTAGCCAGCTCCTCTCCCGGATTATTTGGCAAAGGTTTCCTCACTAAACTCCTATTTTGGAACTTCCACCCGATGAACAATTCACTAGAAACAATTTAATCAAGGGATAATTCAGCCATTCTTGGAATCACCACAAGATCTTCCCCACCAAACCCACCCAGATTCAGAAAAAATCTCTCGGGGCTGAATGCTCTAAATGGGAGCTGGGCTAATTTTAGTTCAGATAGGTCAGCAAAGCCAAGTGATATTGTTCAGATGGTTTGAATGTGTCCAACTAGCCTGTATGCACACCCCACTGCTTCTCACACCCCTTTTATTGCCAGGAAATAAACAGCTGGAGGATTTATTTTCCCCCTGCCAAAAGCAAGGAAAAAAAACAGAAAAAAGAAGAGATGGAGATTTTTTCTCCAGGGGAAACAGGGATTTGTTCAGATCTGCCACCCCACGATCATTTCACTACTTTTCATGCTTGAGATGTCCCTTCTAATCTTCCGACAAGTTTCTTCTGCTCATTACTGATCCCGCTTGGCAGTCGAGCTGCCTCTTGCAAAGTCTCCCTGTGGCTCTCTAGAGCAGAGCTGACCCTGCTCTCCGGTGGGAGCAGTCATTAAGCATACGTGTAGCTTAATTGGGTGCCTAAACCTCCCCGAGCACTCCAGTGTGAGCTGAAAGCCAATTTATACCAATGCTGGTGCACTCGGTTTATCATCTCAGCTCTTGCAGTGTCCCTTGGTGGACGCTCAGGCTCTGCTCAGTCATGTTCCCCGTAGGTCAGCAGTGATGGAGCTCAGGGGTACCATCCTACCCACAGCGTGAGGATTACTGGTTGGATGAGATATCTGGTTGGAAGAAATATTTTCCTGTGAGGGTGTGGAGGCCTTGGCACAGGCTGCCCAGAGAAGTGGTGGCTGTCCCATCCCTGGAGGTGTTCAGGACCAGGTTGGATGGGGCTATGAGCACCCTGATCCAGTGGGAGGTGTCCCTGACCATGGCAGAGAGGTGGAACTGGGTAGGCTTTAAGATTCTTTCCAACCCAAACCATTCTATGATTCTATGACTCTGAGCTCCAGGTACCAATTCACATGGATCTTAAAGTGAGAAGTCATCCCAAGGCCCATGTCAACACTGTTGTCAACATTGCACGTGCCTTTAGTGCCTCCAGAATCTTCTCTTCCCACTTGCGGCACCTTGACTTTCTCCTGGCCCCTTTCAGAACGAAACAGATGACAACCAGATCCAGCTGGTGGGAGGTGACGTGGAGCTGCCCAAAGAGCTGGCCAAGATGATCGAGCAGGACAACGAGGAGGAGGAAGAGAAGAACTCAGTTATCGGCCAGCTCAGCAACATCCAGAACCTGGACCTTGATTCCTTGAAAGACAAAGCTTCGGCCACGCTAGAGGACCTGAAGCAATCGGCTGAAAAATGCACCATGATGTGACCCGGCTGAAACCCCCCCCTCCCCGTCAACATGACGGTGGGGGAGAAGGGAGGGGATGCAGCCAAGGGTCTGGCAGTGGCTGTTGCCTGCAGCGGGGACCCCACTGATATTGTCACCCTTGCCTTGTGTGAGTCGGGTCCTCCTTCTGCGCCATGTGAAGCCTCAAGTCCCTGACCCAGATGTCCCTGATGTGTGGTTTTTGTTTTGTTCTCTGGTCTGAGGTTAGAGCAAAGAGCCAGCATGTGTCCCCTCTGTGTTCCAACGCCTCCCCCTGTGCCTGTGGCAGTGGGTGTCCTTAGCAAGAGCGGGGGTGTTTGCAGGGAAGGAAAGCACTGAGTGACCTTGGAGTGTTATTGAACGATGTCAGCATGGGGAGGCAAAGGCTGGTGGCCACACGCTGCGCCTCTGCCTCCACATTTCCACTGAGCCTCCTAGAAACGACAGGAAGGCTCCAATCTGCTCTGCAAGGACGAGACACTATGAGAAACGTGTGTGTCTCCCCCCGCTGCATCCCATACCCGTCACAGGAGAAATAACATCCCGTCCATGCAAGAAATACCAAGCACTTTGCCCTTGAGGGCCCCTCTCAAAGGAGTCAGCGGGGAAGGACCTGCTACATGATCCCATTTAGCCCAGCTGGAAGGGGGTTGTTGAGGGCAAGATGGATAAAGCCATTATGCTTTAATTAGCAACAGAGAGGAATAAAACCCCTCCCCGGTGCATCTTCTCTCTCCTGGGGTGGGATCTACTTGTGTCCTTGTTCCTTCCAGGAGAAGAACAAAGTGATAAGGGGAAAAAAACCTCTCTTCCTCCGTCGTGCTGTGGTGTGCACCGTGCTCTGTTGAGTGTCTCTCCTCCTCCTGTGCTGTTCCCTTGCCATGGTACTGTTATAACAGGTGGAATAAATATCAGGAGATGTCTATGCATTTATTTCTCTCCTTGAGCAGTGCTTGATAAAAGTTTTTGGGGTGACCTAAGGTCTGAGGGTTGTAGAGAGATCAAGCGCATTTATGGGACAGGGATGAGCAGTGATGGGAGCTCAGGGGAGAAACCTCTTGTGGCATCACCCAGAAGGAAGTATCACACGTGGTCGTGGTAGGGTGTTTTGCCATGTTTCGTATTGAAGGGATGCTGCGAGCAGCTCCGTGTCAGCAGTTGGGTTTAAAAGCAAACAAATCCCTCAGATTTCACAGATTTGGGACTATTTTAGTAAAAAGCCTTCGGATCCCTTTCCAGCTCAGTCTCATGGGCACTGCAGGATGTTCACAGCGCTGCTCTGAGCAAGGACACAGCTCTTCAGGGGGGAGAGTATGATAAGTACAGGTGTGACTGCAAGGTGCAGCAGCTCTTGTCTGTCAGCATCCTGGTGGGCGGTGGGGTCCTGCGGCGATGCTTCCTGGAAAGAGCTGGCACGGGCTGGGAATTTACTGCCTCAAATCCCAACGGAGCGGATTATCTGTGATTTGCTTTTGCGAGGGGGGGTGGGTTATCCAGGAAAAAGCAGGGGAGTGTTCTGGGAAGCTGGAATTATTAATATTATTATTATTACTACTACTACAGTAAGGATGCTGGATGAGGCCATCCCTGGGACTGCTGGGCTGAGAAGATCTCCCTGGTATGGACAGGAGACTGCTTTCTGCCCCTGGAAACACCACACTGGAGCCAGGGAATCCCAAGAAATTCCAAATAGCTTCCAAAGTCAGAGATTTTCTCACTTCCCAAGGGAAATCAGTCCTGTTTTGGCTGGCAGGACAGCCAGACAAAGGCCGCTCAGCATCCTGGCCGCAGCTCAGCAATGATGCTCTCCTGGAGACTTCCATCATTCCAGCCCTCCTGTCGCATGGACCAAAACTGTTGTCCAGCCCCAGGGACCAGGCTGTTCTCCATTCCTGCAGCTCCAGGTCCATCTGCCTAGCACGCAGCGCTGGAGGCTGGCGAGAAAGTAGAGGGAAGATTGGCAGAAGCGGCTTTAGCTTTGAAAGGAGATCATACCTGATGAGGATCAGCCCGAGCTCGTCTAATCCCCCATCAGGAAAGGGATAGCAGAGAGCAAGCGCTGAGCCCTCCAGCCTGGCTTGGCTTCTAAATCCCCAGCCAATGGCAAGGTTTGATCAATAATACATCCCACGGGCAAGCAGGATCTCCACCGGAGCAGAGGGAGGCAGGTGAGGCAGGGGGATGCAGCCCTTTGATTCATCCCTACTCGTAACCAGTGTCACTGCACCGGGACACAGCCTGGACCCTCTCCCCCATCTTCTATTTTTACCCCCCCTTCCCCACTGCCCCTGCTCAGCACTGGCTCCCAGCCCACGTGCCACCACGCAAAGGCCGCGTGAAGATCCACGGGTTTATTTTAGGAGGCACCATGACCCCCAGGCATGTGAAAAGTGAGCACCACGCGCTCTCCCTGCTCGGCTCCGCAACGTGTTAAGCCTCAGCCAAAACCATTCCCGGCAAAGTGTTGTGAGCTCCAACGATGCTCCGAGCCTGCAGCCCTGCTCCCATGGCTGGCTCGGTGCCCATACTGGGGAGGAGAGTTTGGGATGGGGTGGAAGGGGAGCAGGAGCAGCCAATTCTCTTCTTGCTTCTCCCCTGCCCATCAAGAGACATGCCCTGTGTGCCAGCATCCCTTGCTGCTGGGTCCCTGAACATCCCTACAGCCGAGCACCCCGGCTCCCTGCGTGCCCTATGACTGCTCCAGGCATCAACACACAGGCTAAAAAATTTAATCAGTGCAGATTAAAGCAGAAAATCTATATTTTCTCCTCTATGCTATAAATCTCTACGTATCTGGGGTCTTGAGCAGCCTGGTCCAGTGAGAGATGTCTCCACCCATGGCAGAGGGTTGGAACTGGATGGGCTTTGAGGTCGCTTCCAACCAAAACCATTCCATGATTCTATGATACAATTCCCTAACCTATGGGGTCAGGTTGGAAGTGGATTTGTCCAAGTTTGGATGTTGGAGGAGCTCTGTGAGCAGCTGAACTTAGAAATAAATGTCCCTTGGGTGGGCACAGCTCCTGCACCCTCCATGGAGCAGCCCCTCAAGTATCCAGCTGAATGATCATGCCTCCATCCTGCTTGTGAGAGTGGGACAATTGGAGTGCTTTTTCCCAATGGCCAAAGCATTAAATGAGCAATCGTTAATGTGCCAAAACAAAGGAACCTCCATCAAAGGATGGGAATCTCCATCAAATGTTTCGTTTCTGTTTTTGTAGCCTCCCCGCTGTGGGAAGAGATGGCCCCGTCCATCCCACTGCCACTGGTCCAGATACAGAGATTAATCCAGATTAAAGTGCATGGGAAGAACCCGGGATTAGCTCCACACGCTGACCCAGCTTTTCCCAAACCTCTCCTTAAAGCCCATTGAGCATTTGAACTCACAGCACCGTGTAATCCCTGGGAGTGCTGATGAACCCTTCTGCTGTCCCTCGCAGAGTGACAATTTGGACCCAAGAGCCACCCCATGCGATGCTGCGGAAGAGCCCTTTGCAAGGGGTTGAATGGCTCAAGGAGGCAGGATGTGTCCCAGTGGGAGAAGGCAGCTAGAACAGAGCAGGTCCCTGCTGCAGCCAAAGCCACACCAAGTAGCAAGAGGCCACTGCCAGAGCCAGCATCGCGCTGCGAGGTTGGAACTGCTCGCTTCGTGCCTCATTCCCTCCAGCTGTGCCATGACATTCGGGCAGCGGCTTTGCAAGCCCTGACGCAGGAGACACTTGCATCCATCCCTAGCTCCAGCACCTCCAGGGAAGAGGCTGGAACCTCTCCCAGCTTCAAAAGGGCTCCGGATCCGGCCGCATCTTCGGCAGAGCGTAAAGGCAGATGCGATTATCCACGCCGGCTGCCGCTGCCAGCCGGCTCAGCCAGCCCCGGTGGCTCTGCGTGAGCCACGGGTTGGGGGAGGACAGGGGTTTTCAAAGCTCTTTAAAGCCTCAGGATATAATCTCTGCTCGAAATAATAATAATAATAATAATAATAATAATAATAATAAAAGACATAAAAAAAGACATAAAAAAAGCCTTGCCACATCTGCCCAGGAAGATCCCCAGCAGTGGCTCGGGGCATGTAGTAAAGGACTAAAGAAACCAAGTTATGGGGTGAAGGCAGCCGGGGTCACAGCTCAGAACATCCCAAAATCCCCCCATCACCTGCTCCAGCCTTTCCCCCACACCTCACTGCCCAGCACAGCCGTTCCTCAGCCGCCGGAAAAATCTACGGGAGGAAATGTGATTTTACATAATCGTTCATGTTGTTCTGCTCGATGTTTTACACGTACGCACACACACACGGAATGATCTGAAGCGAAAACAAGGTCAAACCTTGGCTTTGACTGCCACGTGTCCCCAGGGAGTGTGGGGAGGTAGGGAGGGCATTCCCAGCCAGCACTGGCTGGAGCAGAGGGCTGGGGGGAATCCTGGCTCCAGTGCTGAGCAGGGGAAGCGGGTTGAGGGGTCCTCAGCTTCCCTGATGGTTTCAGAGCAGGGGGACAGGGATGAGGGGTCCCCAGCCCTCTCTGACAGTTCCAGGCAGCACTGGCTGGAAGTAGAAGGATGGACCCTCAGCTCTGGTCCAGAGCACAGGCATAGGGATGAGGGGTTCCCTACCTCCCTGATGGCTCCAGAGCTGAGGGACAGTTTTGAGGCATCCCCAGCCTCCCTGATGGCTCCAGAGCAGGGGGACAGGGATGAGGCGTTTCCAGCCTTCCCTGATGGCTCCAGAGCAGGGGGTCAGGGATGAGGAGTCCCCAGTCCTCTCTGATGGCTCCCGGCACCCTGGGCCAACTGAGTCCCGGGCTTGGCTGGAAATCCCACCCGGGTCTTTGAGCACAAACCCGAGACAGAAAGAGCTGGAGAACCCAAAATAAGTGTTTATTACAGACAATAAATTACATTCCCTTGAAATCCAGTAGATATCGGGAGAAGTCCCTGGCTCTGCACACCAGGAGGACCTCACTGCCCTTGATAGTGCAGGGCTGGGGGGCTCCCAGGAATATAAACTTGGAGATGGGGGTGGTGTGGGCCCTAAGGAGCAGAGCATGCGGGACGGCCGGGCTCTGCCTTCGGGGAGGTATCAAAGGTGATTGATTCTTGCTCGGCTGTTTTACTCCACAATCCGTAAGTCTCCACTGAGCATGGTAACACCTCGTGACACGGATGACTGAGACACTTGGTACCTGCCAGACCCCGGAGCAAAGGCCTCAATCCTGCTGCTCCAGCAGGAAAAGGGAGGTTTGGGGGGGGCTGGGGCAGTGCGATCGGGGACCGGAGGCTGGGTGATCCGTGCTGGGTGCAGAGAGGTAGTTGCTGGGTGAGGAAGGCACAGAGGAGGGACAGCAGCGTTCCCAACTCCCTGCTGGCACCACCAGCCTGCAGCGACCACTGGGGTTCATGGGTTTGGGCTCAGAGTTCCGCGAGAAGGACTTGGGAGGTGGAATTAACACTCAGTGCAAAGGCAGGACCTGCCTGTGCCTGGCAGTGGGGATATTGCACCGGAACCCAGTGCCGAGATCAAAATACCTAGCACCTCGCAGCCAGTGGAGGGAATTAGAGTGGAATAACCCGTCTGCCGTGGCTCCTGAAAGGAGTCGATGTCATTAGCCAGGAAGAGGGGCAGGTGGCCCTGCGGCCAACCCCGTGGGACAAGGGTGTGACAGGCGGCCTCACTGCAGTCAAGCTGAGAACCTCATCCTCCCTCCACCACAGCATCTCTTCAGTGCCAGGGCTGCATCCCACGTGGGGGTCACTGTAGGGCACAGGCTGTGCAGGGGGACAGGGCTGTCACACACTGCCACCAGCCCCGGGGGGCTCGCTGGCACGGGTGATCCCACGCCAGGACTGCCCGCGGCAGGAACAGCCCCGTGGCTGGCAGCTGGAGGGGTGTTCCCCACCGCAGGGCCGCAGCCACGAGGGGGGATGCTGACTCCCCAAACCCCCTGTGAGGGGACGGAGATGGGTACTCACTGCTCCGCACGGGCTCCGCCAGCGCCGCCTTCCCCAGGGACTGTGCCTTCCGCATCTGCCAGGGGACAGGAGGGGCCAACCTGTAATCCCCCCCGCCAAACACGCTCCAAGCCCCCTAAGCTGGCTCCGAGCCCAAGCACACTCAAGCATGCTCCAGAGCCCCTCAAATACACTCTGAGCCCCCCGTGTTCATGCTGGCCAGCCACCCCGAACATTCCAGAGCTACAAAAGCAGGTTCTGAGGCTCCCAGTCATGCTCCAGAGCTCCCTAAACACACTCAGAACGACCTCAAGCATGCTCCAGAGTCTCCCAAGCATGCTCTAGAGTCCCCCCCAAGCACACTTTAAGCCCCTCAAGCACCCTCCAACCTGCATCTGCCAGATGAGAGGAGGGGGTCTCCAGCCTGTAATCCCCCCATAAGCACACTCTGAGCCCCCCAAGCACGCTTCAAGCCCCCCAAGCTCACTCTAAACCACCCAAGAACACTCCAGAGCCCCAAAAGCAGGTTCTGAGCCTCCCAAACACACTCCAGAGCTCCCTAAACACACTCAAGAGCCCCTCAACCATGCTCCAGAGCCCCTCAAACACGCTTCAGAGCCCCCCAAGCACACTCGATTCCCCCAGGCAAGCTCTGAGCCTCCCAATCACAGTCCAGAGCCCCCAAACTCACTCAAGAATCCCCCCCAAGCACACTCTGAGCCCCTCAAACATTATCCAAGCTGCATCTGCCAGGTGAGAGGTGAGTCTCCAGCCTGTAATGCCCCAGCAAGCACCCTCCAGAGCCTCCCCCAAACATGCTCCGAGCCACCCAATCACACTCCGGACCCTCCCCTCAAGCAGTCGTACCTTCATCTGATCTTTCAGATACTCGGCTCGAGCCATCAGGGTCTGGATCTGGCAGAGAGAGAGGGAATTCCCTTCAGAGCCCCGCCAAGAAGCACACCACTGCTGTCCCATGGCTGGTACTCACCTCACTGTGCAGCAGCTCCCGCCGCCTCCCCGCAGGCTCCGCTGTGGAGGGAAGAGGGATGTGGAACCAGACGTGGGCACAGGATCTGTACCTGCCCCACGGCAGCCCCCATGGCCACAACTCACCAGCCAGGAGGAGCAGCAGCTCGCCCAGGCTCTGCTGGTAGAGCTCCAAGGCATCATCTTTGCCTTCCTCCTCCTGCAAGAGACCCCAGGGCCGAGCTGCAGCTGGCAGAGCGGGGGATTCCCAGCTCCTTCCCAACCCAGGTGTGATCTTTCCCCTTCCACTCAAAGGGAGAAGGCACCCCAAATCCAGGACCCACCTTTGCAATAGCAGCAGAAGCCACTTCCAGTGCAGCGCAGAGCCGAGGTTTGTCCTTGGCCATCTCTGCAAGGGGACGTTGCAACTGGGAGGCTCCCTCCACCCCAAAATCCCACCAGATGCCCCTCTCCCAGTCCAACACTAGTGGGATCCCCAAACCCCTCTACCTTTAAGGAGCTCTCTGGCTGGGTTCCCTTGCTGCAGGAGGTTCTTGTTGCAGGAGGTGACCAACACCTTCAGCTCTTCTGCTCGGGAGATGTATTGCCCCACCTGTCCGCAATTTGGGGGGGGGGGGGGTGAGGGCACCCCTGCCACGGGGGACAGAAGATTTGGGGTGCATTTTGCTGAACTAAGCCAGGGGGATGCTGTCTCCCACTTCCCACGGGGTTTTTGGCTCACCTTGGCTCGGATAGCTTCCTTCCGGCAAGCATCGCTTTCATCTGAGGGGAAAGAGAGACTGAACTCTGGGGGGGAAGGTGGGTTGCAAACTGGCTTTTCATGGATGCTTCCCTCCAGAAATACACCCAGTATCATCCAGGACCCGCAGAGTGGACTCACAGTGCAGAGCTGGCACAAAATACTCCAGGGCTTTGCAATAAAGGGAGAGAGCAGTGGAAGCATCCCCTTCCTGATCCTTCTTCACCGCCTCCACCACCAGGTCGGTCTGGGGGAGATAAGAGGAGGCTCAGCCCCACCAAATCCCCAAGGCTCAGCCCACCACCACCCCACTCACAGCCTTGCTGAGGCTCTCAGGGCCAGGGACGTGCTCCATATCCACGAAGGGGTGGGCAAAGAAGCACTCGAAGGAGATGCGCTTCAAAGGGTCCCTCTCCAAGAGCTGCCCCAAGAGATCCCGGCATTCGGGGGAGAGCAGGGGCCGGCTGGGAAGCTGAGGAGGGAAGGGAGTGAGACCACCGTCCCACTGTACCCCTCCATCATGGGGACCGGCAGTGAGAACCCACCCAGCTCCATCCCAACCCACATTACCTCCACAGCCCGGTCGCTGCGGATCTTCTCCTCCAGCTCAGCAAAGGAGCGGGAAGCAAAGGGCGGCTTCCCAAAAAGTGCTTCTGTGGGTGGGGAAAATGGAGACGGAGGGGGGGAAACCTGCTCAGTTAGATATTAGGAAGAGGTTCTTCACCAGAGGGTGGTGGAGCACTGGAACAGATCCCCAGGGAAGAAGTCACACCAAGCCTGACAATATTCCAGAAGCATTTGGCCAAGGCCCTCGGACACACGGTGTGAATGCTGGGGTTGTCCTGTGCAGGGACAGGACTTGGACTCAATGGTCCTGGTGGGTCCCTTCCAACTCAGGTCATTCTATGATTCTATGACTCTATGAAACCAGTCCCAAGCAAACTCCAGGGGGGAGGAAAAGCAGAAGCCCACCGTAAAGGATGACGCCCACCGACCACAGGTCGGCGCGGGCGTCGTAGTGCTGGCGACACACCATCTCGGGGGCCATGTAGAGCGGGGAGCCCCGCAGAACAAGCTTCTCGTCCCATGGCGACATGTGCTGGGCAAACCCGAAATCTGCAGAGAGAGTGTGAGGAGAGATCCCAGGGAGGGAAGGAATCACTCCCTCTTCAGCCCAGCCCCTCCGTGGGGAACTATCCTGACCTGCCAGCTTCAGCTGGGGGTTCTCCGGGGCGCTCAGGAGGATGTTCTGCGGCTTGAGGTCCAGGTGGGAGATGTTGCGGTCATGGAGGAACTTCAGAGCGCAGGCTGGGCAAGCAGACATGTGGCAGCGGGGCACCAGTGCAGCCCTGCTCCCCAGTATCCCTGAGAAGGGGGTTCTTACCGAGCTGCTGCAGGAAGATGCGTGCCACCTTCTCAGGAAGCATTCTGCGCATCCGGATGAAGCGCGAGAGGTCCCCGCCAGCGCAGAACTCCATGATCAGGTAGATGTGGTCACTGTCCCACTGCAAGGCAAGAGGACCCTGTCACACCACCCTGGTCGCTTATCCCACCCACACAGCATCCACCTGGTCAGGTTTGCCTGGTTGCTGGTACCAAGCCCCATGGATACACACTAGGGGGGCCGGGACAGAGGACAGGACTGGAGCAGAATGGGTGCTGGCTCAGCCCCACCTGGAAGTCCTTGAGCTCCACAATGTGCGGGTGACGGATGGTCTTGAGGATCTCGATCTCGGTCAGCAGGTTCTCCACCGATGCCCGGTTGAGGCTCCTCTTGCTCACGCACTTGACAGCCACCACCTCCCTCGTGTCCCGCTGCCGAGGGAAGCTAGCCCTGCAGCCCCCCCGTGCCCACACCCCAAAGAACCACCCTGGGGGCCTTCCCCAGCCTGGCAAAGGGTCCTGAGTGGGGAGGGACAGGGGACAGGCTAGGGGTAGCAGGTCCCATAGAGAGGCTGTAGGGATGATGGGGCTATGAAAACGGGGGGGGGGGGCTGTGAAATGAGGGGGGTGGTTGTGCTGTAGAAGTGGGGGAGGGGCTGTGAAGGGGGGACAGTGAAAAGGGGGCCTGTGGAAATGTGGGCTGTGAAAACGGGAGGCTGTTAAAGGGGGGGAGGGGCTGTCGAAAGGCTGAGGGACTGTGACGGGGAGGGGCCCGGCCCTACCTTCCTGTAGGCCTTGTAGACGGTGGCGTAAGTGCCAGCGCCGAGGCGCTCGGTGAGGATGAACTCGTCCAGGCGCGGAGGGGCCCAGCCCGCCCCGGCCATGCCGGTCCCACCGCGACCCGCGTTTCCGCCTGCCCCGCACGCCACAACCCCCTCGCGCTTCTGGCCACGCCTCCTCCCGCACCTGTCGACACCTCTCATCCAACCCCCTGGCCACGCCCCCTCCCAGCACCGCCAACGGTTCACATCACACCACCTGCCCTTGCCCCGCCCCTCTAGCTATGACGTGACGCGCCCCCACCCGGTCCCTGCAGCCCCCTCTAATTACAGCCCCTGCTCTGGCCACGCCCCTGAGAATTGACCACTCTCCTCGCGGTATCTGCCACCAAGCTCCCGGCCTAGCCACGCCCCCTTCCGGCTATCACCACC